>JAEIFR010000188.1:0-26577 GCA_018904105.1 Zaprionus tsacasi | reverse complement strand
AACGAAGACAGGATTCTTGTTTTTTTATCGCCCTCTGTTTGATCACATCATTACAATATAACTTATAAAATACCGAATTTTATTTTATTTTTGTATGACTGTTGCAATGTTAAATAATAATATATTAAGATACTTTCTAGTTTTAAGTTCCATATACATTTTATTACATATTCGCATTATTGTGCTAATAACAATAATTTTTATTTTCAAATTTTTAGCCACCAATTCCTTATTCAGAAGGTGAAGATCCTTTCGAAATGATTTGTGATGATGCCCAAATTGCAGAGTGGAATAATCAGGGTCTGCCAAGCGACCGAATGTCTGCTGAAAATGCTGCTATTTTAGTTCAGTCTCAGCGCTATCCCCTCATGATTGATCCACAGTTGTAAGTAATTAAATATATTTTTTTTTAAAACTGTTGCTAATTAAAGTCACAGACAGGGCATCAAATGGGTTAAATCGAAATATGGGACCGGTCTAGTTGTCTTACGTCTTTCACAGCGAGGTTATTTGGATCTGGTAGAACGAGCAGTAAGTAACGGTAACGTTCTTTTAATTGAAAACATTGGAGAAAGCGTAGATGCTGTCTTAAATCCATTACTTGGAAGACAGCTAATTAAAAAAGGTACTATTTTAAAAATTGGTGACCGAGAAATTGATTTTCATCCTAATTTTCGATTAATCTTGCATACAAAACTGGCGAATCCCCATTATAAGCCAGAAATGCAAGCTCAAACTACTCTGATAAATTTTACAGTTACGCGTGATGGCTTAGAAGATCAGTTACTTGCAGAAGTTGTAAAAGTTGAAAGACCAGATTTAGAGTCTATGCGCACTAGATTAACCCAACAACAGAACCATTTTAAAATAACTTTAAAGCTTTTGGAAGATGATCTCTTGGCCAGATTATCATCTGCTGGCGACAATGTACTTGAAGATATAACTTTGGTTATGAATCTTGAAAAAACTAAGAAAACCGCTGATGAAATTGAAATAAAGGTTGCAGAGGCCAAAATAACAGGTGTTCAAATTGATTCAGCTCGCGAAGCTTACCGTCCAGCAGCAGAACGTGCTTCAATTATATATTTTATTTTGAACGACCTTTTCAAAATCAATCCAATTTATCAATTTTCGTTAAAAGCATTTACTGTAGTTTTTAATAATGCTATGATTAATGCCGATCCTGCAGAAACCTTAAAAGGACGTGTTGTTAATCTTATGGAATCAATTACCTATTGCAGCTTCGTATATACATCCCGTGGGTTGTTTGAACAGGACAAATTAATATTTATGACGCAAATGTGCTTGCAAATATTGGTGAATTTGGGTGACGTTGAACCTACTGAACTCGATTTTCTTCTACGATTTCCTTACATGCCTAACCAAACTTCAAACTTTAGTTGGCTATCACATGTTGGGTGGGGTGGTATTCGAGCACTTAATAATTTACCAGCTTTCAAAGGTCTCGAAAAAGACGTTGAAACATCGCATAAGCGGTGGATGACATTTGCCGACTCTGAAAATCCCGAAAATGAAAAGTTACCTGGCGAATGGAAAACTAAGTCGGCCATACAAAGACTTTGCATTCTTCGATGCATTCGTCCAGATCGTATGTCCTATGCAATGAAAGGTTTTATTGTTGAAAAATTAGGATCCCGGTATATAGATGCACGGTCTATAAAATTTGCAAGAACTTTTAAGGAGTCAAGTCCTGAAACACATATTTTCTTTGTGTTATCGCCTGGTGTAGATCCATTGAAAGATGTGGAGAAAATTGGTAAAGTTTTGGGATTTAGTTTTGATAATGAAAATTTTCATAGTGTTTCATTGGGACAGGGTCAGGAAGTTATTGCAGAAAGAGCAATTGAGATCGCAGCACAAGAAGGACATTAGGTAATTCTACAAAATATTCACTTAGTTGCCAGATGGCTACCAAGCTTGGAAAAAAAAATGGAAGCTTCCTTGAACAATGTGAATTCAAAGTACAGACTTTTCCTTAGCGCCGAACCAGCAGGTGATCCCGCAGCGCATATTTTGCCTCAAGGAATACTAGAATCTGCTATTAAAATAACAAATGAACCACCTACAGGAATGATGGCTAATGTGCATAAAGCTCTTGACAACTTTTCTGATGAAACTCTAGAAATGTGTTCTAAAGAAACAGAATTCAAGGCAATTCTTTTTTCACTTTGTTATTTTCATGCCGTTGTCGCAGAGCGTAGAAAGTTTGGACCTCAAGGTTGGAATCGATCATATCCATTTAATGTTGGTGATCTTACAATTTCAGTTTATGTACTATTTAACTACTTAGAGGCAAATACACGTGTACCTTGGGAGGATTTACGATATTTATTTGGAGAAATCATGTATGGAGGGCATATCACTGATGATTGGGATCGTCGACTATGCCGTACGTATTTAGAAGAGTTTATGCAACCCGAATTAATCGATGGTGATTTAGAATTTGCGCCAGGCTTTCCGGCCCCAGGTATTTTAAAATATGCGGGTTATCATCTTTACCTTGATGATAACTTACCTCCAGAGAGCCCATCCCTTTATGGACTACATTCAAATGCAGAAATAGGATTTTTAACAATGGTATTAGAACGGCTTTTCCGAATTGTCTTTGAACTGCAACCAAGAATGTCAAGTGGAAGTGGTGGTGAATCCGGTTCGCAAGAGGATATAGTAAAGGGTGTTATTGAAGATATAATTGACAAAGTACCAACAGCTTTTAATATAATAGAACTAATGAGTCGCGTTGAAGATCGTAATCCCTACATTATCGTAGCATTTCAAGAATGTGAACGAATGAATAATCTCATGTCTGAGCTTAGACGCTCCCTTAACGAATTGGATTTGGGGCTTAAGGGAGAACTTACTATCTCCTCGGTTATGGAAGATCTTATGCTCTGTCTATTTATGGATCAAGTGCCAGAACAATGGACAAAGCTTGCTTATCCAAGCCTTTTAGGATTACAGTCGTGGTTTGGGGATCTTTTACTTCGTCTACGTGAGTTAGAGAGTTGGGTATCTGATTTTAAGTTGCCGTCTTCAATTTGGCTTGGAGGTTTCTTTAATCCTCAATCTTTACTTACTGCTATTATGCAACAGACAGCACGTAAAAATGAATGGCCATTAGACAGAATGTGCCTAAACTGTGATGTTACTAAAAAATTTAAGGAAGAATTTACGTAAGCCATATTTTCGCATTTTAATTTTATACTACTAATTTGATTTTACTGTTAAAGGGTTGCTCCTCGTGAAGGAGCCTATGTCAACGGACTATTTATGGAAGGTGCTCGCTGGGATATGAAGATTGGTACCATAGCAGATGCTTTTAATAAGGAATTATTTCCTTCACTCCCTGTAATTTATATTAAAGCTGTTACTCAAGATAAACAAGATGTAAAAAATGTTTACGAATGTCCGGTTTATAAAATAAGGTAAAGTTTTGCAACAATTCCACTTGTAAATTTAATCAACAAAAAGCACTAAAAATACGAAAAAGTAGTAACATTTACTTATAATTATTCAAATCTGATTCTTTCAAAGTGAATAAACGCGTTTTTCTTTTTGCCATAGTTTACTAAATATGAAAGAAATCGTAGGTTTTATATTGTTATAACTTTTAAATATTATTTTTTTTTAAAGTGAGTTAGGTAGATAAGAGTTAAAGGTGTCTAACCCGAACCATAATGTCAATGTCATCTTGCCTAAGATTGTCAAAAGGTTCTGCGATTAGTTAAGGAAGGAAAAGTTTATTATGTTCGAATGGTAGTCTTAAAGGTACGTTCCAGTTAAAGTCATGTATTATAATTATAAGTAAGATGGAGTTACCAGCAGAAAAGCCACGTGTAGGTGTTTCCTTTTAGTCTAGACCAGGGCAGAAAAGTTGCATAAAATGTGTTTGGTTTATTCGTCGTTTTCTTTGCACTCTTACTCTACTCTTAGTATCCGAATCCACACGTATTTTACCGGAGGGTTGGCTCTTTGTCATTTGGCATTCGGCCACCATGTCCACCCAAGTTATCACAAAGATGGTTGAGCACCTCACGAAACGAATGGTATTATATTATTGACATCGCCACCTCATGGGGTAACCGATGCGGTCGCCACCATCCCATTTCATTCGGTAAGGGATGTGTTTTCTAAACTTAGTATCAAAGTAGAATTTGATCGACATTGAATATGAACTGGTACTTATCTTTAGCCCTGGAATGCCTTGATAAGGATAGCATGACCGGATTCGGTCGCTAAATACCCGCACTGAAGATCGATTCTAAGAAGCCATAAATTAGCAGATTCATATTCGAAAGCTGCGGTAGGGCAGGTTTGAAGTGCACCCGTCATGGAGAGGCAGAATAGACTGTGCAATTTTCTGCATAACAAATTGGCAATGGCCTGCGTTACCTCTGACCACCATATAATAGACTAGTTGAAAAGCCACCGAATAGTATGGGATTTGAAACTCTATGTTCTGTCGAAGAATCCTGTATGAGCCCCGCTGAGTAGACTATTTGACCTTTTCACGATCAAATATGGTTCCTGATAGACTGACAGCACGATTTTCCGGCAACCAAGTAACGTCAGTGAGACTGTAAGGATAAGAGTAGGTCACCGAATGTAGGAAGGGAGTTAGTAACAGCAGCTCAAGTATTTTTACTTCGACCCTGAGGGAAAGAACCATGTGCTGTTTTCAGAATCTTTATTTAATTAAATGATCAATTGTCTAATACCCTCTCGATGCAGCGATATGATTTAAGATCAACTTAGAGCAGATTGGCAGCAATTTGTATTATAAATACCGATAGACTTGGCATTGCTAACCAGTTGGTCTGCTTTAAAAGATACCGAGATTTTTAAAGAGCTTACAACTCATAGTTTTGGGACAAAAGGACTACTGGCCGATCACGACTTGTCCAGGAACGTCGAATTTGATGTGCTGATGGTCTGACAAAGTGGCTTCATCAGTGGCTTGCCCCTTGACAAGCAAGCTCGCTACAGAGTTGCTGACTAGGGTGATATATAAAGCCTGCTCCCTATGCATTATCGGAATGATAGCCCACAGGTTAGGCTACTTATCAACCATAGTACTTAGACGAGAGCTCACTTTATTCCTTGATCACGGATCCTGCAAAATGTGGACGACGAATTCAATAGGCCGCTGGACCTCTGTTGAGGGACTTCATCCTCATCTATTTTATCAAAATGTAAATCAGTACATAGAGCACTTCATATATATTATAGGAATGATAGCCCACAGGTTAGGCTACTTATCAACCACGGTACTTAGAAGGGAGCCCAGTATATTCCTTGATCACGGATCCTACACACTGTGGACGACGACCATCTGGCATGGTGCTGGTTCACTTGGAGCACCTTATATTACTCAACTCCTTCCTTGATTGAATTCATGATATTGGCCACTTGCCTTGCCACTCTGAAAGTCGATATCTAAAAGAGCTACTGCCTAGCGGCCCCGCTGTTAAGTGTCCATATTGGTGGCCTCTTGACGGTGATGGTGGATATTCTGGCCATTAGGATCGTGGCTGTTGCCAATGGGCATCCGCAGCTTATAAAGGGGCTGTAAGCCTTTGTGGCCAAAGTATTAGAGGAGGAGCACTTGTAACTTCTGTTTTACCATTGGGGATCAATGGAACTTTTGCTTCTAGGACGCTCAGTGGAGAAAAATTGGATTGTGAATCTGGCCAGGGTTGCGGAGGCGTTTTTGGTATCTGTGATGATTGTCCCAATCAAGTCAAAACTTATATTTTTGGACGATGAAAAGACAATGTTACGTGCCTTACCGGAAATTGATTGCTCGATGTTAACACATACCATTTTTTTTTTTTTTTTTTGGACGTTGAAATACAATGAATGTATTAACAAGTGGTCCAACGACACCAAGCCGATGCTTGTTGCGCGCGGAACCCAGACGAAGTCCACCTACCGCCTTACCGACCTAGAGGCACCGTCGCATATCGGACGACACGGAAACGCGGTAAAAATGCGAATAGACACGCGAAAGGAAATAACGCATGTTAAACGCGGATAGGAGATAGAATATGCATGCAATATAAAGAATATCGAGGAAACAATATTACTTATTACGTACTAGATAGAGAAGAATTAAAGACTTCATAGCAGCAATAGAGTTAGTGCTAGCTATGACGTGTTGAAGTTTATTGTAGTCCGAACATAATACCCTGAACGGATCGTGCAGTGCATAGTTCGATCTACAATAAGGAAGAATTAGTGGAAGATAATTACGAGTACTTCGGCATGGGACAGAGAAGTGAAGCTGTCTTACAAGGGCTTCACTGTCATGTCACCTTGCAGAAGGTTGTTAATAAATAATACCCCTAGCATGGTTCTGCGATTAGTTAGGGAAGGCAAATTTAATAATAAGAGTCTATTGTTATAGAAGGCAGTCTTAAATTTTCATCCCAGTGAAGGCCACGAAACGCAAAAAGTAAAAAGTTCTTTTGTACGGACTCGATACGTTCTTTATGAATAGTGTACTGGGGACACCATACGCATGAACCGTATTCAAGAATAGGACGAACAAGTGAGATATAGAGGGTCTTTGTAAGATAAGGATCGTCAAATTCCTTAGACCATCTCTTAATAAAGCCAAGGACACCCATGGCTTTATTGACCATATTAGAAATATGATTGGAAAACTTTAGTTTTCGGTCCAAACGGACCCCCAAATCATCAACTAGGGTGATTATTTCCAAGACACAACCACAAAGAGAATAAGAAGTATACATTGGACTGGCTCGAGAGAATGTCATCAGCTTGCATTTAGAGCTGTTCAGGTTTAAAAAATTGGCACAACACCACGAATGAAAACTATTTAGGTCGGCTTGTAAGTGTGAGTGACAGTGGTCTTCTTTAAATTGATAACAAAGCTTTACATCATCTGCGTACATGAGAGTACGAGAGTTACGTATGACCAAAGGCAGGTCATTGATGAAAAGCATAAAAAGTAGGGGGCCGACTTGACACCCTTGAGGAACAACAGATGTGGCATGAAGTGAAATTGAGAGGCTGGTTCTAAGGAGGACTCATTGAGTTCCTAGATGGTCAAGCTTATGTGCCAGAAGGGAATGATTCACTGAGTCAAAAGCTTTACTGAAATCAGTATAAATGACATCAGTTTGAAGATTTTCCTGAAATCCTTTTACCACAAAGGATGTCAGCTCCAGCAAATTTGTCGTAGTTGAACGACGTTTAATAAATCCGTGTTGAAAAGGTGAAATAACGGATCTGCATAAATGTTGCAAGTGAGGAGTTATAACATTCTCGAAAAATTTAGGTATGGCCGACAATTTAGAGATACCTCTATAATTGCTTGCTTCAGACTTGCTGCCCTTTTTCAATAAGGGGATAATAAAAGATTCCTTCCAAATGGAAGGAAAGAGTGAAGTTTCTAAGAACAGCGAAAATAGTTTGAGCAATGTCGTACTTAAGGAGTTGGCACAGAACCGAAGTATACAAGCGGGAACACCGTCAGGGCCTGGTGAAAAAACTGGTTTAACTAAATGAAGATCCTTGACAAGGGAGCTTTCGTTTAGAAAGGGGGAGAAGATACCATTCGAACTTGGAATGTTGTATGGGTAAAAGTGAGTAATATGTATAGAAGGTGAATAAGTCGTTTGAAAAAACTTTGCAAACAGATCGGCCATGGTTTGGTCGGTATTTGCATTAGCATTTTCAAACGTAAAGTTAGTAGGAAAAGCGGAAGACTTACGCTTCGTGTTAACAAAACTATAAAACTGTTTGGGGTTCTGAATGAACTGAACCTTACAACGAGCTAAATAGTTTTTATAACATTTCGCGTTTAAGACTGTAAAGTCTGACCGCGCGAGTTAACATGCCCTTCTCCCCGGCAACAGGGAAACAACTCCGACCCGGAGTTAACATGCCCCTTTCTCCGGCCACAGGGAAAAAACACCGACCCGGCAACAAAATAATTAATAAATTTTTTTTTTATTTTTTTTTTTTTTTTTTTTTTTTTTTTTTTTTTTTTTTTTTTTTAAAAAAATTTTTTTTTTTTTTTTTTTTTTTCCTTTTCTCTTTTTTTTTTGGTTGGGGCGGGGGCGGAAGGAAAGAGAGGGGTTTATTCATACTTCCTTTTTTTTTTTTTTTTTTTTAGGGGTTTTTTTTGGGTGGGGGTTGTTTTTTTTTTTTTTTGGGGGTGTAATATTATAATTTAATTTTTTTTTTTTTTTTTATAATGGTCTATTTAAATATAAAAAAAAAAAAAAAAAAAAAAATTTTTTTTTTTTTTTTTAGGGGGTGGGTTTTTTTTTTTTTTTTTTTTTATTAGGGGGGGGGGGTGTTTTGTGGGAAAAAAAAAAAATAAATATTTTTTATTTTTGGGGTGTGGGGGGGTTTTAGTGTTTTTTTATCGCTGTTAAGGGAGGGGGTTATTCCTTCCCCCCCCACTAATAAAATGATACCTGTTGGGGGCAGATAACTGCTTTATCTAATTGCTCAAAGTTGCCATACGATTAGAATCAGCTGTCCAAATCTATGTTCTAAGCACTGTTAAATTTATGCTAAGCACCTGTTAAGTCTTATGTTAGCAGCGTCAAATCTAACTCAGTTCAGTTGAACCACAGTCTCTTCTCAAAGAACATGTAAAAGTGCAGCGGCACAATTAAATTTAATAAACTTAAATCCTGCTTTCAAGCAAAATAAAACTACGAAAGTAAGGCGGTTGCACAAATCAGTGACCCGCAAACATTGGACCCCGACGTGATTATTATAAAAATTACATGTGGTTCTAAACCTTTAGTAGCACAATCGTAATTTATTCGCGCAATCGCTGCCGCCGCATTTTTTGATCTCGCTTTCGTTCGCGCACATACGTACATACACACAAACATTTTTCGGTATCGCTTTCGTGCATACATACATACGTGCATACGTCTTTTCGCAACTTTTGAGCGCGCGCCGTACAATTGTTATTCCGCAGAATATTGTCGATTAATATTCTCATTTCTAAGCTGTTTTAATACAAATATTATTACACACCCAAACAATTTGGCCCTCAATAAGTGAACTTCGCACACGAAAGCATTGCCCTATCACCTACATACATATATACATAGGCAAGTGCATTTAACCGTTTCAAACTGTTCTTATATACAACGAACACTAGTTGTTCTTACCTCCTTCGTTTTCTTACGGTTTCTTGGACAAAAGAAACGGAAAATAAACCGTTTCGCGCGCGTTCTGCTTTGGTTCGTTACAGTGAACACTAACTAGAATGGCCGAACCAAGTTCTATTGACTTTTATCGCGCAAAATGCTCCAAGTGAAACGTCACATGACCTCTATGCTCGAGTTCTTCAAAACTGACGAAATTGAAAATCTTGATGAAAGTGATTTATCCGTGAGAATCGACTCCGTAAACCAGATGCAGGCCGAATTCGTGAGGCTCAGACCGCCTTGAGAAACTTGACTTCTCAGAGCTGGCGTTGAATACGCGCACTGAATTCGCCGAAATTTATTGGAAAGTTAAGTCAAGGCTCACTCGTCAATTGGATGCACTCAAGGCTCGTCACACTGTGCTCAACTCAACGACAATCCCAGATTCAACGACCATGTGAACCAAACTTGCACTCGCAGGTCTCGACTACCGGAGATGCAACTGGCAACATTTAATGGAAAATATGAAGATTGGCCCGAGTTCTATGCGATGTTCAACACAGTTGTTGGTAGCAACGAGGATCTGAGTAAGATTGAAAAGCTACAGCATCTGCGTTCTTGCCTGAGCGGTTCTGCAATTGACACCATCAAGTCATTGGAGCCCTCTGAAGAAAATTACGAAAAGGCAATGGAACTTCTTATAAGACGCTTTGATAATAAGTTGCTTCAATTTCAAGGTCACATACGCTCGATTTTCGGGTTGCAAGTTGTTGAAAAGGGATCTGCACAGAGCCTACGTGCTCTTAGCGATAACGTAAACGCTCATCTTCGAGCTCTCGGTACAATAGCAACAAGTGAGCAAATCGCAGATGGCCTACTTATTAACATTATAAGTCGCAAGCTAGACGCAAACTCGCAGGAGAAATGGGAAGAGTCTCTGGAATCTGAGAAGATCCCGAAATGGTCCAATATGGCGTCCTTTATCGAGCGCAGATGTCGCAAGCTGGAGAACATGGAAGGTGCTATACTGCAATCAGCCAGTTTACAGGTTGCGCACAAGAAAAATGGTGGAAATTCACTTGTAGCCTCTACCAGCAACGCAAAAGCATGCCATTTATGCGACTCAAAGGATCACTTCCTGCCTAAATGTCCTCGTTTTGCCAACCTATCTCCGTCTCTGCGCTATAATGAAGCTAAGCGAATGCATCTATGCTTTAACTGCCTTCGTAAAGGTCATGCCTTACAGCAATGTCGAGCTGGACATTGCAGACACTGCCAGCAGAAGCATCACACCCTGCTGCATACAGGCCAAATTCCCTCGACGTCAACCGCTCCCAATGCTCAGCATGGAACAATTGAGCGGCAGCAAACGCTAATCACAACTGGCTCAAACCATGCCCTGAAAACACAAAAACGCAGTCAGCTAATTACGTATTGTTGCCCACAGCCATCATATACATTAAAAACAGAGCAGGCACTTTTATACCATGTCGTGCCTTGCTCGACTCAGCATCACAATTAAATTTCGTGACTAGTAGACTGGCCAACCAATTGCAGCTGGTCACACGAAAATCAGCAGTTTCAATTTCCGGAATAGGTGAAGCTTCTCTGTCGTCAAACGCAGCAGTCGATCTCGCTGCTCAATCGCTTGATCGGAAATACAGCGCAGCATTCTCGGCCGTTGTCACACGGACGATCACGGACTACCACCCTCATACCGGAATCGACATAACCAACTGGAATATCCCGAAGAACATAGCACTCGCCGATCCATCGTTCTACAAATCGCAGCGAGTCGACGTATTACTGGTGCTGGCCTGTTCTTCGAATTACTTTGCGTTGGACAGACTCACATAGCCAGACACTTGCCAATTTTCCAAAAAACAAGGCTTGGATGGATCGTTTCCGGAGCATTATCTCAGCCCATCAAGCATCATGCGTTAGCAGCCGTACGCAAGGAATCTCCAGAAGATGGCAACCTGACTGATATAGTCAAACGATTTTGGGAAATTGACAGTTGCTATGGCTCCACATCAACAGCCACGGAGGAAGACATGATTTGTGAAAACTTGTTCCTGAAAAGCTACACGCGTCTGGAGACTGGACAATACTCAGTGCGCTTACCAGCAAAGGAGGATCTGGACACCCTTGGAGACTCATTTTATCGTGCCTTGAGGCGCTTCAAGTCACTCGAGTCTAGGCTTCAGAGGAATCGACAGCTGAAAGAGCAGTATTCAGCATTTCTTCAGGAATACATCGACCTAGGACACATGTCATTAGCCTCCAGTCATCATGACGGACCTCGTTTTTATTTGCCTCACCACTGTGTAGAAAAACCGGACAGCACGTCCACAAAGTTGCGCGTAGTTTTTGACGGATCAGCAAAAACTACAAGTGGCGCATCTCTTAATGACCTTTATTCGCTGGCCCATCAATTCAATCTAAACTTTTCAACATACTGATCAGATTTCGTTTCTTCAAGGTTGCTATGTGTGGAGATATTTCAAAAATGTATCGTTGCGTGCGTATTTCACCACAAGATCAACATCTGCAATGCATTCTGTGGCGCAACAATCCCGACAAACCAATTAACGTATATACCCTGAATACAGTTACGTACGGAACAAAGCCTGCAGCATTTCTCGCAATTCGCGCCATGCATCAGCTCACCTACGATGAGGAACCGTCATTTCCGCTTGCCGCAAGGATCGTTCGAAAAGATTTCTACGTGGACGACTTGATCTCAGGTGGTGACTCCATTAAAGAAGCGAAGGAAATTCGACAGCAAGTCAAGCAGCTACTCGCCAGAGGATTATTTCCAATAAGGAAATGGTGCTCGAATGAGCCTGCCGCTCTTGAGGGTGAAGCCGAAACTGATTGCGAAAAGCTTATGCAGTTTCACGATGGCACGAGTATTACCAAGGCGCTCGGCTTAGCCTGGGACCCCGCATCTGACTTTCTTCTTTTCAACTTCACTGACATTATCTCTAACGGACCCACTACAAAGCGCAGCGTATTATCGACACTAGCAAAATTCTACGACCCACTGGGACTCATCTCGCCTATCATCACAAGGATGAAAGTGTTCATGCAAGCACTCTGGAAGGAACACATCGACTGGGATGAGAGCCTCTCACAGCATCTTCATTCAGCATGGACGGAAATAACATCGCAGTTATCCTTTGTTCGCAGCCTCAAGTTTCCACGTTTCGTCATGGCACCTGCAGGAAAATATGAAATCCACGGTTTCTGCGATGCCAGTATATCAGCGTATGGAGCATGTATCTACGTGAGATCTGAAATCGATGGAGACTACTCAACGCATTTGCTGTGCTCAAAGTCGAGAGTAGCTCCGTTAAAAACATTAACAATTCCTAAACTTGAACTTTCTTCTGCACTCATCCTATCGGAACTCATATCAAACGTCGCAAAGGATATTTCATTCAAATGTGAATATCATTGCTGGACAGATTCAACAGTAGCTTTAGCATGGATGCGCGACTCTCCTTCCAACTACAATGTGTTTGTGGCAAATCGTGTAACGCAAATTCAGGACCTTACGAGAGGCATGACATGGCATCATGTCACTTCACAACTGAACCCAGCTGATATCCTATCGCGAGGATGCACGCCACTTGAACTAATCAACTCGCAACTATGGCATCATGGACCATCCTTTTTGCGCCTTCCCACCTCAAAATGGCCGAAAACGGTAGTCCCATCAGTGGAACTTCCAGAGCGACGAAGCAGAGTCCTCATTTCTACGTCACACAAAGACATCGCAACTGATTGCAAGTTTCACAACTCCTTTGCAAAGTTGCAGCGAATATTTGCGTATGTACATCGATTCGTGACAAGGGACTCCCCAAAGCAAAAGGGCTCTATCACACTGCAGGAAATGAAATCGGGTACTCATCTTATGATTCGAAGCATCCAGAAGAATCATTTCGTCGAGGATTACAAAGCACCTCAGAGAGAGCAAGTTGCTGCCCGGAAGAAGTTTGCTGAAATCTTTGCAACCATTCATGGACTCTACAGGACTCATGCGAGTTGGAGGAAGGCTGCAGAACTCTTACTTGGAGTATGAAGCCAAGCATCCAATCTTATTGCCCAAACACCATCCCGTGACGCAGTCAATCATCATGCATTACCACATTCAATTTCTTCACGCTGGTCCGCAATGCCTACTTGCAAACATAAGGCAACGCTACTGGCCCATAGGAGGAATCAAAGCTGTCTCTAGTGTTGTCAACAAATGCATTCGTTGCTTTCGCGCTCGACCTAACACACTGCAGCAAGTAATGGCTCCACTACCAGCGGACCGCGTAACACCCAGCCCTACATTTTATGTAACCGGAATAGACTTTTGCGGGCCCTTCTTCTCAAAATCAGAAGTGAGAAATCGTGCGGCCACAAAATGCTACATAGCAATATTCATTTGCTTCTCAACAAAAGCATGCCATCTAGAGCTCGTGGAGGACCTGTCGACACCTTCATTCATCGCTGCTCTTAAACGTTTCGTCAGTCTTCGAGGGAAGCCACGAGACATTTGGACGGACAACGCAACAAATTTTGTCGGCGCTCGAAACGAGCTAGCGGAGCTCAAGGATCTTTTCCTCAGCGAACCTCAGCGCCAGCAAATTGTCAATGGCGCCTCGCCCTCGGAATTAATTGGCACTTCATTCCACCACGATCTCCGCATTTTGGCGGATTATGGGAAGCTGCTGTCAAAGCAGCGAAGTACCATTTCTACCGCATCGTTGGCAACTCAACTCTCACATTTCATGAGCTTCGCACGCTCATCTGTCAAATCTCAGCTATGTTGAACTCAAGGCCTCTATGTTCCATTTCAGAGAATCCAAACGACCTAGACATTCTCACACCTGGTCACTTTCTTTGGGGCAAAGCAAATGCGAACATCGATGAGCCGAGCGTGACACACCTCAACATGGATCGCCTCAGTCGCTGGCAGCGTGTTTGCCACATGCAGCAGACCTTTGGCAGAAATGGAGTATCTCGTACCTCTCTGCTCTACAGGAGCGCAGCAAATGGAACTCTCGCAAGCCAAACATTCATCCTGGAGACATCGTGCTGTTGAAGGAAGAAAACGCGCCTCCGCTCAAGTGGCCTCTCGGGCGAATTGAAAGCACAATAGCTGGAGACGACGGCGCAGTCAGAGTAGCAGTCATACGCACAGCCACAGGATTAACAAAGAGAGCCATCGCCAAGATAGCAGTGCTGCCAATCAAGACCAAATCGATTGAAAGTTAAACCTTCCAATGGGGGAGTATGTTGGCGGCAGATCACTGCTTTATCTAATTGCTCAAAGTTGCCATACGATTAGAATCAGCTGTCCAAATCTATGTTCTAAGCATCTGTTAAATTTATGCTAAGCACCTGTTAAGTCTTATGTTAGCAGCTGTCAAATCTAACTCAGTTCAGTTGAACCACAGTCTCTTCTCAAAGAACATGTAAAAAGTGCAGCGGCACAATTAAATTTAATAAACTTAAATCCTTGCTTTCAAGCAAAATAAAAAATACGCAAATAAGTTCCAAAAAAAATTTTTTTTTTTTTTTTTTTTTTTTTTTTTTTTTTATTATTTTTTTTTTTTTTTTTTTTTTTTTTTTTCTTATCCCCTAAACCATACATGTCTACCACACCTTCGAGAAAGTTCCTTGCCACCGCATAAAAATAAAAAATAATATTCCAAAAAAACCGTACAGCCCAGCTGCAGTCAAAATGTACAAAGGTGTCGCTACACCAAAAACAACAACAGTCCTCAAAAGCGACTCGAACTGGATATGTCCGGACAAGAACCGTACAGCCCAGCTGCAGTCAAAATGTACAAAGGTGTCGCTACACCAAAAACAACAACAGCCCTCAAAATCACCACGAACTGCATATGTCCGGAACCGTACGCATTTGCAGCTACGCCAAAAAATGGCGCTGCAGAGCTGCAACATGTACTGTTAAGTATGATTCGCCTCTGTAAACTAAGCAATTAAAAATGTAGCCAGTCTCTTGATATTCAGACGCTGAACAGACTAGACGTGTTTCTTTTTTTTTTAAATAATTCCCTCAAGCTCCTGAAAGTAACTCGCGGTGATAGGCAGTCAGCGACAAGAAGTGAATATATATGTACATCAGTCGCCGCCAAGGCAACGGGATCCTCCGCACAGTGATTTTAAATAAATAAATGTGAGTTGTGTGATTAACGACCGAATATGTGTACAACAATCGTTGTTAAGGCACCGGGATCGTTTTCACTTATCAATTTACACGAACGCAAATTTATTTACAAAAAAAATAATAAAACCTGGACAATTATTATTCATAACAATAAAAAAATAAAATAATAAATAAAAAATAAAAATATACACAGTGATACAGTTTCCTTCGGCAAATCAAGTAAGCACGTATGTATGTGTTTGTGTTGCGCCGCTTGTAAAATTCTTGCGACGTCGGCGCATCACTGTACATTGGCTGCTGCCAATAGCGACATCAGCCAGAGTGGCGGCGCGATGCTTTACGCCGCGTTTGCTTGTAAACTGTTAATTTATGTTGAATTCTTTTTGCACACCACGCACTGCGAGAAAAGAACCACTTCAAAAAAATATAAAAGCAATAAAATTAATTTAAGAAATTATACATTTATAAAAGAAAAAAAAAACAAAAACAAGAAAAATAATAGAAAACAACAAAACAATCCACAAACAACTTAACGTCTTTTGTTGTCACATGTTCACTAACCTCTAAATTACACTCTATTGAATACTTATTTAATTTATACATTACAGTTAAAGTCGAAAACATAAAAAAAATAAATACAAAGGTGGAAGTAAGCGCAGCAGCACTACTCGAATGACATACAATCAACACTAAACACCGGGAAACAAGGAAAAGAAGAAACTGCGAAACAGAACACACATACAGGTTCTCTTTTATTTTCGAAATATTACAAATATTATTATAATACACATTTAAACATAGATACATATACATAGTATCACAAAATATAATACAATATATTACTACATTAATATACAAACGAAAAACAATACAAACCAAACAAACACCCAAAATTTCGTAACAGAACACACATACAGGTTCTCTTTTATTTTCGAAAGAATACACACATATTATAATACACATTTAAACATAGATACATATACATAGTATCACAAAATATAATACAAATTATTACTACATTAATATACAAACGAAAACAATACAAACCAAACAAACACCCAAAATATTCCCTATACAAAAAAAAAAGGAAAAAAAAACACATACATATTATTAATATACCTATTTACACCTCACATATTATTACTAATTTAAAAACACATGCACATTACTTGCAAACAAAAATACAATACACGTAAATGTTAAGAAAAAAAGCCAACACCGGTAACACAGTTAGGGGCAGATTAGGGTTAAGGAGCGGATCAGGTCTATCTGAGATAAGGGAAGCGACAGGAAAATAAGAGAAAAACCAGCCGGTTCCATCCCGAAACAATAATCCCACCAACGCTATGGATTCCGGTAACGCATCAGGGCCACTAAGCTCCACCGTTAGCAATTCTTCAATAAACACAAACCTTAATCTACAACAACTACTAACCCTTGTACATCAACTACCAACCTACGAAGGCCCACCTGACAATCTTGATAGATTTATAGACAGAGTAGATCAGCTCCTTTTGTTAGCCTCATCAGTGGACCAAGCAACATGCGGACAGTACTTACTTGGAACTATCCGTGACAAAATTAAAGGCAGGGCAGACGAAGCGCTGAATGTCTGCGATGTACTCCTTAGTTGGGATGACATCAAAGCAAACCTCAAGCGACTATACTCTAGCAAGAAAACAGAAGAAATGCTTGTTAGAGAGCTACACAATTTTCCGGACGGACTCACTATGGGGAAATTGTATTACTCAACCGCAAAAATAAGAAGCGAACTAATGTCACTCGCCAGAGAAGCAGACCCTAGTGGACAGTCTCTCGCGGCCAAACGTGACCAATATGACAGATTCTGCCTAAATACATTTTTAGTTGGATTAAAGGACCCACTTAGGTCAGCCATTAGGTATCAAAGGCCAGAGACAATCGAGAAAGCATACGAGTACGGACAGATTGAATTAAACTTCTCTAGAAGCCTGAATAAACACCAAGAAAACAGACGACGCGACAGCCCAACATACAGGAATCACCCATACGTGAAAGGACAACCAACTAATAGTGACTACAACAGTCGCTACATACCACGACAACAGAACTATAATAACGGCAACAACGCTCGTCATGATAACACCCGACATGATAACACCAACAATGACAATAATAGCCGCTTTATGCAGAGACAACAAAATTTTACCAACAATAATAATAGACGCTTCACACGTCAAAATAGTTCCCATAACGATAGTAATGGTCGACAAGATGGAAAAACTCTGGGCAGGAACCCCTTCCACAATAACAACCAACCAGATCAGACCCTGAGTCACCAAAACAGGAACAACCATAATCCAAGCGCTCCGCTATGTAACATCAACGATGATGCAAATTTTCTAGTAGAAGCCTCGGGAAGCCAGTCGGATACATAAGCAAGAAGACTCACGGATCTTCCTTGCCATTTGTTTTCTTATCACCAAACTCCATGGTGTCAAACCCTCTCAAATTCCTTATAGACACAGGATCTACTTACTCTTTCATAAATCCAGCACTTATTAATGAAGATCATATTAAAAAACTAACCTCAGATATCAATATCCACACTGTCCTCAGTACATTCAAAATTCGGGAATATACAGATAAATTAAATTTCAAACAATTCGGAAAAATGATCAATTTTAAGTTCTTATTATTTAATTTCCACCCCCACTTCAATGGTCTCCTAGGCATGGATATCCTATCTAGCCTAAATGCAAAAATAAACTTTGCCGAATCCATACTAGAAACACCAGAAACCGCCATCCCAATCCTCACAAGGGCAAACCCTGTAGACACATTACATAACCTGCCACAAAATACCAAAATGCTACTTCCGCTCCCAGTAAACTTCATGCAGGGAGACTTTATATGCGAAACCACAAATTTGGATAATCAAATATCCATAACAGGCGGTTTATACACCGCAAACGCAGGATCCGCCTATTTCGAAGTCTGCAATAACTCAGACCAGATCCAAACACTTTACCTCGAGGAACCGTTACAGGCAGAAGAGTTCTCTCCACGAACTCACCAATATTTAAACTGCATGTCCACGGCAACAGATACAGAACGACCGGACGACCAACAATTAAACATTCAGACGGAACACCTCAACAGCGAGGAGAAACAACACATACTCAAACTATGCAAGTCATTCAAAAGACTTTTCCACAACGAAAATAACCAACTAACGTTCTCTAACGCCGTCAAACACTCTATACCAACAACGGATAATATACCGATTCACACAAAATCTTATCGTTACCCATTTGTACATAAAGACGAGGTTCGAAAGCAAATTTCAAAAATGCTCGAACAAAACATCATAAAAAACAGCCATTCCCCCTGGAGTGCACCCGTCTGGGTCGTACCTAAGAAAAGTGACATCATAGGCGAAAAAAAGTGGCGCTTGGTAATCGATTTTCGGAAATTAAATGAGAAGACTGTCTCTGATAGATACCCTATCCCGAACATTGCAGATATACTAGACAGCTTAGGAAAGACCATGTATTTCACAACAATAGACTTAGCAAGTGGCTTTCACCAAATTCAAATGAACCCACGCGACGCGAGCAAGACGGCATTCACCGTCGAAAATGGGCATTACGAGTTCACGAGAATGCCCTTCGGTCTCAAAAACGCCCCTGCCACGTTCCAACGCGTTATGGACAACGTTTTAGGTGACTTGGTCGGTAACGTCTGTCTCGTCTATCTCGACGATATAATAGTATTCTCACCCTCACTCCAAAAACATATAGCAGATATTAAATCGGTTTTCACAAAACTCCAAAACGCAAATCTAAAAATCCAACCAAGCAAGTGTAGCTTTTTAAGGAAGGAAATCGATTTCCTGGGACATATCGTAACCCAGGAAGGAGTCAAACCAAACCCACTTAAGATTCAAACCATCAAAGACTTCCCTTGCCCAAAGACAACCAGGGAAATTAAATCATTTCTAGGATTATTGGGTTATTACAGGAAATTCATAAAGGACTTCGCGAAAATAACTAAACCCATAACGAGACAGTTAAAAGGGAAGAAATCTATAATAATAGACGATGAATTTAAACAAGCATTCGAAATGTCGAAAGATCTTCTTTGTAATGATCCCATACTCATATACCCTGATTTCAACAAACCGTTCACGCTGACCACAGACGCAAGTAATTATGCGATAGGCTCTGTGTTGTCACAAGGCCCAGACACTAATGACAGACCCATATCTTTTGCTAGCAGAACACTATCGGACACGGAAATCCGCTATTCTACGATAGAGAAAGAAATGCTAGCCATCATTTGGTCTGTAGGTCATTTCAGACCATACCTCTTCGGGCGTAGATTCAAAATAGTCACAGACCATAAGCCCTTAATCTGGCTAGAAAATCTGAAAGGCCAGAATCCAAAACTACTTCGATGGAAAACTATCCTGGCCGCTTACGACTACGAAGTCGTATACAAAAAAGGGTCGCAAAACGTAGTTGCTGACGCACTCAGCAGAATTGAGCCAAACTTAAACATAAACGAAGACCCACAAATTATACCAATCGCTTCGCAACCATTAAATCACTTCAATTGCCAAATAATATTCCGTACCGGATCAGCAACTTTGAGACAAGTAGAAACACCATTTATCCATAAAGTAAGACACATAATCACAGAACCCGTACATACTTTCGACTCCGTTACAAACACCCTTCAAACAATCCTGAAACCGAATAAAACATTCGCAATATTTGCACCAGACGATATTTTCAAAATAATAGAAGAGTCCTATAATAACTATTTCTTTGAAAATGACTTATACAAAATTTTCCGCTGCAATATATGGCTAACCGAAATTACGAATCCTCTTGACCAGGAAAACGAAATTCGTGCGTACCACTTTAACACTAATCATAGGGGGATAGATGAAACATATAACCATTTAAAAAGGGACATTTATTTTCCGCATTTAAAAGACATTATCACAAAAATTATAAAAAATTGTGATACCTGCCTAACCCTAAAATACGATAGACACCCCCATAGACCATTGATGCAAAGCCCAACCGCCCCAGAGGGACCATTGGCAGTCGTACATATAGACATATATTTCATTAACAATACTTGTAACCTCACAATTATCGATAAATTCACCAAGCTAGCGCAAGCTTACCCCCTTAGCAATAGGAATTCAATAAAAGTCGCCGATGCCCTACTTCAATTCATAAGTCACTATGGCGCACCACAGAAAATAATCTTCGACCAGGGCGCGGAATTTTCGGGCAGTCTATTCAACGACCTCTTAACTCAATTCCAAATAACAGCTCATACAACTTCATTCCAACAATCTACGAGAAATGCTTCTGTCGAGAGACTGCACTCCACCTTAACCGAACTATACAGGATAATCATGAACAAAAGAAAAGAAGCACGCCTAGAACGCGATCATGTCCAAATTCTCTCAGAAGCAATAGCAACTTATAACAATGCAATACACTCCAGCACTTCCTATACCCCTTTCGAGCTCTTCCACGGAAGAACTCACATATTCAACAAAACAATAACATTCGACAATCACCACGATTACCTTAAGAAATTAAACGAATTTAGAAAAGACATATACCCAAAAGTACAGGAACATTTAAACGCGACCACAGAAAAAAGACTGGCTAAATTAAACAAGGACAGAGAGACACCAATCCAAGTCGAGCCTAATGATAAAATATTTAGAAAAGAAAACCGTAGAAACAAGATAACACCGAGATTTTCACTACACAAAGTAGATAGAGACAAAGGCATCACTTTCCTAACAACTAAAGGTCAAAAGTTACACAAACAAAAAATTAGGAAAACAGTTAAGAAAACAGTGGAAGAAACATAAGATAGACAAGCACTATTCAATAAATATATTATTAACAAGAAACAATCTAAAAAAAAAATTCGAAAAGGCACAAACATTTTTCTTGAACGAACTTAGGAAAGTCAGAAATTACACTTATTCATTATAAAATAGGATAAGCTACAATATAGACACTGTCTGATTATGTAAACAAAGAGTTAGCCATTAGCCAGTAAACTAAACATTATCCCTAAACTGTTATTTCATAAGGAACAAATAATAATATAAGATAGATAATAAGTAAACAAAGTGTAACTTTAGCATAAGATATAACGCTTATAAAAACAACACTCATGTTTAACATTAAGATACCCATTTTTTTTAAAAAAAAAAACTGTTAATTTCAAAATGGCGCCGGAGTTCGTGGCATACACCAACAACACGTCCCCTAATCACCTTTCTCCGATCCGGCCATTCCCCTTATGGCCTTCTCTTCGGACTGGGGGGGAGGAGTTAACATGCCCTTTTCCCCGGCAACAGGGAAACAACACCGACCCGGAGTTAACATGCCCCTTTCTCCGGTCACAGGGAAACAACACCGACCCGGCAACAAAATTCAGAGCCGAGGAGTTTTAACGAAGATGGCCAACACGAACTCGGCCGAAGAGACATTTTGCCTAAGCATACAACTTTTTTGTAATAAAGAGACTCTCTCTCGTTTCATACCCCGCACTACACAGTTGTTTTTTTGAAAGCTTTTCCTCCCCGGACATAGGATTGTAACTCGCGCTTAAGTAGCGTGAAAAGGCTAAGGGCGAGATACTACATTTCAATTTTTTGTATAGGCTTGACTTTAAATTTTTTAACCGTGACAACTCTCTTGTAAACCATGGCGGCTTACTCGAGGATGATGAATAAAAGCACGGAACGCAGATATCAAAGAATGAATAGATAATTTTATAAAAAATATTGGTCGCTACTGATATATCAGTAGACACATACAATTCCGACCAATCAAATTGGGAAATTTAGGAGTTTAATAAATTAAAATCTGCTTTCCTAAAGCAGCGTACACGATTACACAATTTTTCAGGTTTATCCATACAAGCCCCAAAATCAAAAGACACTTCCAGAGTAGGATGGTAAGGATCTTCTGGGAAAGAAAGTGGTTGAGTCTTGACTAAATTCACTCTAGATGGATCGGAGACAAAGCATAAGTCTAACGATCTGTTACTACAGTTTAAGATATGATTGACCTGCGACAATGACATATCAAACAGACCGTCAAAAACGTCGTGGTGCCGTGAGGGCAGCAGAGAATTTGAATCAACACTTGTTGTCCAATTACAATCAGGGATATTAAAGTCCCCAAGAACTGAAAGGTGATCTCTGTCTGATAACAGATTAAATATAGTCTTTATTGCAGACAAATGTTGCAAATAGACAGATACATCCGATGACGGCGGAATATAGGAACAGGTTATATAATGAGAAAAACCGGGAAAGTGTAATTTTACACAGAGGAATTCAATACCAAGTTGAATCTCCGGCAGTAAAAGTTCCGAATTGATAGTGGAATCGACTGCAATAAGGACTCCACCACCACGACGGTCAGGTCGATCACACCTGTAGGTTGTGAACTTGCTTGGAAAGACTTCGGAGTTTAGGATATCCGGTTTTAACCAAGTCTCAGTAAACACAATAATTTGAGAAGAAAAAGAAAGACTGTTAATATATAAAGTTGAAAGTTTAGTACATAGACCTCTAACATTTTGATATGAAAGAGTTAAGGAGCATGTTAGTTTTTTTTGTTTAATGTTGTTTTAGTTTGGGCTGAGACTAGAGACGGCAAAGGAAGATTAATCGGTGGGCGATTTTTCTTCTTCTTTGTTTTGAACTCTTTGACCATTACATGCTCCGGCCAAAATTGAGTCGAGCATTTAATGCCCAGGAGTTCGTTGGGGACACTTATTTTGAAGGATGATATGTCCCTCTCATAAGAAAACTTGAATTTTTCCACTGTAATATCCAAGGAATGAATTTTGCCTTGAATATAGGCTGTTACATCATTTGATGTGAGGTCAGGGGCAAGCCTGGAAACAAAAATTTGTTTCCTTTGTGGAACACCTAGAATCTTTTTAGGCGCCTCAGGTATAACTCCAGAGCATAGGTTCTCTTCTGGTAAACCAGAACTTGAACACGCCTTCGGTAAGACTATTAACTGTGGCACGGGCAACGATACCACAGCGGACTTGTCAGAAATTATTGGCGTCACAGGTTGCACACACTCAATGACATTATCGGGAAGCGAAACCGATTGAGCCGAAGACCTCGTTACTATTGGGGGATTGGTAAACGAAATTAACGGCTGGGTCACTGGCGTGCTTGGCTGGTCAATTAGAGGGAGATGGGTGGCGCTAACTAAAGCCTTTTGATGTCGTGGGGATTTCTTACGCTTTGGTGATTCATTCAATAACTTAAGGTTATTGAAAGACGAATCAAGCGCAGAGAACTGGTCGGAAAGTTTACGAAAACTTCCAAACAGTTCCCTAAATCCAGTCTTCGTTTGACGCATAAACGAACACATTTCGTTCTCCACCTTTCTACACACATCACAGCAATAACGCAACCCAGTGCGCTTGGCTACGGCGTCAGCCGTCGGGCCAGTATATCCAGCACACTTCGCGTGTACTACGTTGTCACATAGCCAACACGAGATGCTTGCCTGGGCGGCAGTCACCTGCTTAAGGCAGGATTTCTTAAAGCAAATTTAAACGTCTATTATAGGGGACACCTACTGTTAAAACAAAATCAGCCAAAAAGAAAACAAAACCAAAACAAGAAAAGGGATGAGTGCAAGAGAGAGAAATTAACGCGCGTATAGGGCAGAGAGCAGAGAGAGCAAAGGTAATAAAAAAGACAAGTGCTAGAGCGGCAAAGCGTGAGAGCAGCTTAGGCGCGCTCAACGAATTAAAAGAGATAAGGAGAGACAAAAATTAGCGGTGACAAACAACACTAACAATTACGTCGCTTACCGAAAAGGGAATAGATAGAACGAAATGCACCAAACTCTGCAGAACCGATGCACAAAACAGAAAACAAAAATAGAATATAAAATTAGCAAACTCAGATTACAGAAGCATGCACACGCGTCGTGAACGGGCTAAAGTTAAACTTTGAGTTTAAAGTTAATTAAAGAGAAAACACCGGTTGTTTTTAATAAAAAAGCCGAAAAATCGAAGCGCAAAAAAACACGTCCGTTCACTAGGAAATAAAAATGTTCTTACTCGTATGTTTTTGACACTCGGCCAGGATAGCATCAAATAAAGACGTGGAATCTAAAGCAAAAAAAGGGCACATTACTGTGGTTAATTATTTCAAAATCAACGGAATTATATATTTCGTAAGCAAGTACAGCTATGCGAATTGAAATGTAATTGTGTTCAGGAATATAAAGACAGCATATTATATGAACAGCTTATTATTGGCGTTTTCGTTAAGAAACTGCAACTTGTCAAAGAATATTGAAAACAATGAGTTTTAACCAAACACAACCGATCACCAGAAAAGTAACACAAGATTGCGTAATTTAAGTACTCTTGGGCTATGTTTGTTTCTGTTGTTTATTTTAAAAATAAAAAATAATATCACGAAAAAAAATATTAATTACTAATTACGTGCTAGATAGAGAAGAATTAAAGACTTAATAGTAGCAATAGAGTTAGTGCCAGCTATGACGAGTTGAAGTATATTGTAGTCCGAACATAATACCCTAAACGGATCGTGCAGTGCATAGTTCGATCTACAATAAAGAAGAGTTAGTGGAAGGTAATTATGAGTATTTCTGCATGGGACAGAAGTGAAGCTGCCTTACAAGAGCCTTATTGTCAATATCACCTTGCTGAAGGTTGTTAATAAATAATACCCCTAGCATGGTTCTGCGATTAGTTAGGGAAGGCAAATTTAAAAATAAGAGTCTATTGTTATATGAAGGCAGTCTAAAGTTTTATCCCAGTAAATGCCACGAAACGCAAACAGTAAAAAGTTCTTTTGTAAGGACTCGATGAGTTCTTTTATAAATAGTGTACTGGGAACACCATACGCATGAACCATCTTCAAGAATAGGCTGAACAAGTGGGATGTAGGGGGTCTTTGTAAGATAAGGATCGTTCAAATCCTTAGACCATCTCTCAATATAGCCTAGAACACCCATGGCTTAATTGACCATATTAGAAATATGATTGGAAAACTTTAGTTTTCGGTCCAAACGGACCCCCAAATCATCAACTAGGGTGATTCTTTCCAAGACACAACCACAAAGAGAATAAGAAGTATACAATGGACTGGCTCGAGAGAATGTCATCAGCTTGCATTTAGAGCTGTTCAGGTTTAAAAAGTTGGCTCAACACCACGAATGAAAACTATTTAGGTCGGCTTGTAAGTGTGAGTGACAGTAGTTGTCTTTAAATTGATAACAAAGCTTTACATCATCTGCGTACATGAGAGTACGAGAGTTACGTATGACCAAAGGCAGGTCATTGATGAAAAGCATAAAAAGTAGGGGGCCGACTTGACTCCCTTGAGGAACAACAGATGTGGCATGAAGTGAAATTGAGAGGCTGGTTCTAAGGAGGACTCATTGAGTTCCTAGAAGGTCAAGCTTATGTGCCAGAAGGGAATGATTCACTGAGTCAAAAGCTTTACTGAAATCAGTATAAATGACATCAGTTTGAAGATTTTCCTGAAATCCTTTTACAACAAGCAAATTTATCGTAGTTGAACGACGTTTAACAAATCCGCATAAATGTTGCACGTGAGGAGTTATAACATTCTCGAAAAATTTAGGTAAAGCCGACAATTAAGAAACACCTCTATAATTGCTTGCTTCAGAATTGCTGCCCTTTTTTAAAAAGGGGATAATAAAAGACTCCTTCAAAAAGGAAGGAACGAGTAAAGTTTCTAAGGACAGCTAAAATAGTTTGAGCAATGTCTTACTTAAGGAGTTGGCACAAAACCGAAGTATACAAGCGGGAACACCGCCAGGGCCTGGTGAAAAAACTGGATTAACTTAATAAAGATCCTTGACAAGGGAGCTTTCGTTTAGAAAGGGGGAGAAGATATCATTCGAACTTGGAATGTTGTATGGATAAAAGTGAGTATGTGTAGAAGGTGAATAAGTCGTTTGAAAAAACTTTGCAAACAGATCGGCCATGGTTTGGTCGGTATTTGCAATAGCATTTTCAAACGTTAAATTAGTAGGAAAAGCGGAAGACAACGCTGCGTGTTAACAAAACTATAAAACTGTTTGGGGTTCTGAATGAACTGAACCTTACAACGAGCTAAATAGTTTTTATAAAATTTCGCGTTTAACACTGTTA
>JAEIFR010000187.1:0-29139 GCA_018904105.1 Zaprionus tsacasi | reverse complement strand
AAAATAAATAATAATAATACTTTAATATGTGTAATTTTGTTTAGTTTTAGTTTAGCTAATGGGTAAATATTTGTATAGGGATATTCGAATATTTGTGAAAATGCAATCAAGTCTTTTTTAATTCACACAAATTAGCAAACCATATGCCACATGATGTTCAACTAATTGGAATGCGAATCAGTGTGGGCAACTCTTTCTGCAGCTGCAATTGGGAATCAAACGAAGCGCAAATTGCTGCGTCTAATGGCAGGGAAATGATATATGTCTGTCTGTCTCTGCACTTCATAGAGTTGACTAAGAGAATAAAGGGTATTCAAATTATAACTGCGAGAAATGGCGCCACACAATTCGCATGGCCGTAAAAAATAGTTTCGAAATGCGACACAGTTCCGGGAGGGCGGCAATAAAGGGCAGGAGAACAGGTCCTCAAAGACAGGTGCAAAAAAACAAAACAAACACACACTCACACATCAAAGCGAAAACAATGCAAACTTTCCGCCGACGCGTCGAAGGCGAGATGCCAGCTTACTTTGTGTGTGTTAGTGTGTGTGCTAAGCAGGGCGGCCCGGACACGCCCTCTGCACATGGTAACAATGGCAATAAGAGCGAGGTAAGAAGCGAGCAGCAAGAAAGTTGCAGCTGCAAAAGTTGGCCGAAAAAATAAAAATGGAGCCGAAAAAAAAGTTTCACGAAACAAAAAACAAAAAAATGAAATACAATTTTAATGGCACGAAGCATAAATCTTTGAAATGCCTGCGATGGTTGCTGTTGTTACTGTTGCTGTTGTTGTTGTTGTTGTTGCAGGCGGGCAGGCAGCAACTGCTGCTGCTGCTGCTACTTCGGTTGCTGCCTGTGATTTTTCTTGTACCGCTGCGGGATATGCAACATTTTTTAGGGCATACTTTGAGGCGAAATTGTTTTATTGCCTGGCCGCGTTAAAAGTCTGGCAACTTTGTGAGCGGTGCCAGTGTTGCCAGCTTAGCTTTTTTTCCTAGAAATTTGTCAGATTTTTACTTTTCTAGCTTATTTTTGACTTTTTTCACAGCACTAAATTAACGTATTTTGAATGAAAAAA
The DNA here is from genome assembly GCA_018904105.1 of Zaprionus tsacasi. Lineage (NCBI taxonomy): Eukaryota > Metazoa > Arthropoda > Insecta > Diptera > Drosophilidae > Zaprionus > Zaprionus tsacasi. The sequence goes on along the minus strand of JAEIFR010000187.1, from coordinate 28,064 downwards.
AAGTTAGGCAGAAGATTAATGTATAGCTGCAAAATGCGTTTTTAAAGACCAAAAATAAGTATACGCGGATTGACGCTTGTTTAATGTTTTCTTCATAAACAACTTGTCGGCCCACTGTGCGCTGCCTGTGTGTGTGTGTGTCCCGTGAGAACTGCCGGAGCGGGCGCATACTTACGAACTGTCGCAACTGGCTAAACTTGTATTGCTCCTCGGTGTACATCATAATTTGGCTTATGTTTTGGCCTCGTTCTCCTAATGAGCCATAGCCGGAAGGGGCGTGGTAGGGGGCAGGTGGCAGAAACATGTGACCGCACACAATGCTGCCCATGCAAACAAATCAGCGTAATCTTTCTGCGACTGCACATGGTCCCCCTCTCTCTCCTTTCCTGTTTTGCCTGACAATCAATCATAAATTTATAATGTCATCAAAATCTATAAGCATTTTTATGTGCGCCTAAGGAGCCACAAAGGAACAACAAGCAGAGTTACTTAGGAGAGTTGCGTTTTTATAGACACACGTCAAACTTTGACGGAACTTGGCCATAACACAAAATAAGCACAGCAAATAAATGGTAACGCAAACATAAACGTTTTTCATTACGCCAACGGAATTTGAAGGCCAATAAAAATGACAATAATAACACAGCAGCAGGCAGGCCTCCCTTCGCCCCCGATAAATCAAGCCTTGCCTACTGCTTTTTTTTTAAGTATTTCAATCAAATTCAACGTATGCTTAAAGGAAAAAGTCTGGGAAGACTTTCTCAGGGTCTTAAGACACTCTTTATTGAATAGTTTAGTTTCCTGTCCCCGCAATGCCTTAAAAACACTTAAAATAATATTTCATTGCCTGCTTTTAGGCTTAACAGTCTCATAGCAGCTGCTGTTGCCTGCTTTTAGGCTGTACAGCGCTGTTAAGGGGCTGTTAAGGCGCCTGAGAGCGCGCTGTTAAAATTTCCCTGCTGTTAGGAAAAGCGACTGCGCGCTAACAGCTTAAGAGAGTTTTTTGCAGCAGCAGTTAAGGCACAAATGTTATTCTTCCCTCTCTTCCCGCCACTTCCCTGCCAATTTCCGTTATCACACTGATAAGAGGCCTCCTGCCGGGCTTTAAAAGTTGTGCGAAGAAGCAGACACAGACATCAAGGCGATTTAATATGGTTTTGCCTGTTTCTGCTTGAATATTTAGCGGCCAGGCAGACCTACTTCAAATGACATCAATCACATTGAGTTATTGCAATGTCCTAAATGGGGGTGGTGTTCCAGGTAAATATTGACAGAGCGATAGTTAACTGGAACTATATTTATGGCAAGCACACGAAGGCTTTGATTTCAATTCTGCGAAATGGAACAGCATCACTTGAGAAACTTTTAAGAAAACCTGTGCAAAACGATTTACGAATCAGAGAGAAAAAGAATTCAACGGAAATCGAATTTTTAAGCAAAAGAAATATAGGAGAAAGTTCTTTATAAAAGAGCAGAGTGAGATCACACAATTCATAAGCAAGATTTTAATTAATCTGTTGCAGTTTATGGCTAAATCGAATCGTATTTCAGTTGCATAACTGAACCATAAACTCTGCCTGCAAATAGGGCAAAGTACTCCGAAGAAGTACTAGGAGTAAGTAACTCACTCCGAGCTGCCACAACTAATTTGCACGTTCTCGCCAGGCGGCAACAATGTAAGCAGCAGCAGCAGCAGCGGCAGAGAGGGCAAAGGTGAGCATCGGCAGCCCGAAGAGCCACATGCATAACAAATGCAGAGAGAGCGGGGGAGAGAGAGAGAGTGGCAAGTAGGAGGAAGTGGAAGCGGCAACGGAAACGGATACGGAAACGGAAATTAAACTTCCAGCTCACGCAAGTCCAATTGAAATTCGTAATGTGCACTTTTTGGTGCAGCCAGCAGCAGCATCAGCGGCGCCGGCAGCGGCAGCTGCTCGGGGAATTTGCAAACTGCGCTTTTCTCGCACGCAAAATGTCAAAACTATCAAACGCGCAAAATGGAGGGGGGAAATCTTAAAGTGAATTGAAATATGCAGCTTACTCTCCCCCTCTCTCTCTCCCTCTCTCTCTCTCTCTCTCTCCATCTCTGTCTCGGCTTGCCTCCCCGATGGCATATAAAATAGCAATCGGTGGTAATAGTTTCGTTGTACAAGCTTGGAAAATGGGAAAAATGCAATGAAATATTTTCGGAAGGCAGTCGAGGAATTAAATAATGAGATTCCCTCATTCTCTCCCTCTCTCCTGTGCATAACTAAAGTGTCTTGCAATTTTTGCATATTCAGAATTACACTTACAGTTAGCGACACAAAATGGCGTCAAGAACATTGTGAAAATATTTGCTTTCTATCACTTTGTCGTTATGCAGGCGACGGTAGTGGGAAGAGGGGGCGAAGCAGAGGTGCCGCCTGCATCTCTCTGTGCGTGTGAGCACACACACACACACACACACACATACACACAAAAAGCAGTCGTTTTTTATTTGCACGAGAGTACTTCTGCCTTGCTGCCCTTTATGTTGCTTATTTTCTGCTCGACTTTCTTGTCGGTTTAGCTCGCCGCCTCTGTGTGCGGGTGTGACTGTGGAGGGGGAGGGGGGATGTGTAGTTGGCTGAGTGAGCGAATGCCAGTCTGTGTGAGTAAGTGAGTGCGTACGAATATTCAAGCCAAAACGCCCTTCTCCCCCACACACCCATCTCTCGTTGTGTTGACAGTGCATTTTATGTGCTCACTCTCTCTCTCTCTCTCTCTCCCTTCCTCTCTCTCTCTCTCTCCCCCCTCTCTCTCTCTCCCTCTCTCTCTCTCTCTCGGTTTGACTCTTTTGGGTATTGTGCGAAAATAAACATCAAGCAGATGTCCTCAGATCTGTTTCCTAGGGGAGGAATGGCTGGTTAGAGATATATATAATGCGTAATGTGCTGAGTGTGTGTGTGTGTGTGCAGTGAAAATGGCCATCATGGGCAAACCAAGAAAAACTGGGCTACACAAACAACTTCCACATATCACACTCCTCTCCACTCCCATCTCGATTTGGCAAGGTAAACAAACGTAGTGACCCATAAAATGTGCCAGAATTCTTTTCTCTCTTTGGCCAGAAATAAATCGATAAACTTTTAAAATAATTAAAGTACTGCAAAGTTAACTTAAACACACAAATTTAGCTAGTTAGTTGTAGTTGCTATGCAAAAGCGATAAAAGTACTGAAGGCAATTAGAGACGGACGGCCCACTCACTTTTTGTGCCGTGACCTGTGGCAACGCGGCAATCTTGGCTTTAATCCGCAGCGTTGCCACGCCTCCCCTCCCCTCCCCCGTTGTTGCAAATCAATAAATTTTATTGTTCAGACTCGTGAGTTAATTACACTAGTCGCAAATCGCAGCTACAAGTAAAATATGGAAACTATCTATCGTCTCGCCTTAGTGTAAAATATTTCTAATTGGCATAAAAAATGCAAAACGAATTCCGCGCATTGCTGGGGGGGGGGGGAAGCGTGAGAAAGAAAACTTATCGATAAACGAGAGACGCAGCCAGCTCGGGCTGATGCAATTTGCCGGCGAATTTAGTTAATGGGCAGCAGCAGCCCTCGACATAAGCTCGAATTAGGCAAATATGACTACACTATCATCATCATATGAGCAAATGTTCTTTATGGCAAATGAACAGAGCGAGGGGGAGGAGAGAGGGCGCATTTTTGCAACTTGTTTAATATGGAAAGGCAGCTGAGACGCTGATGATGATAATGATGTTGCTGCCAGAGAGGAAAGAGTGAGGAAGGAAGGGAGAGTTGAGAGGGAGAGGGAGGGAGAGGGGCGTGGATAAACTGCATGCAGCATGCGTGTAAGTATAATGAATGCTGAGAGAGGCCAATGTCGTCGCGTATTTCCTGCCACCTGCCAAGTGCCACGTGTGTGCTGTCTGCCAGTGTGTGTGTGTGTGTGTGTGTGCGTGCTTGTTGTGCGTGATTTTAAAGCAAGCCACAACACACACACACACACACACAACACATTCATTGCGCATTTCCGGCGCGAATTGAAATTAGTTTTTCGCGCGTGTTGCGGGTGAAGAGGAGGGAGAGAGAGAGGGGGGGAGAGTGGACTAGTTGGGGACCTGGCAGACCTCGACAGCAATTAACGCGGTTTAAACGCATTCACAATCCACATAGAGAAATCTAAATGCAGCATACAGACACATTATGGCACTCTAAAATAATCTCATTATAATCTATTCAACATAAGCCACAGTAAAACTAATAAAACTATTAAAAGTTGCTCAAACTCGACAGACAGACAGACAGATAGATAGATAGATAGTGCAGGTGCAAACACAGGTCTGAAGTGGAAACTATAAATTGTATACGACTTAAGCTTCTTCTGCCTTGATTTATGGCCATACATATTTGTTGTCTGCTTGCTTTTTTATTTGTTTCTTTCTTTCTCTTGTTTTCTTTTTTTTTTGTGTTCGCCAAAGTTTTTTTTCACTTAAATTGATTGCAAAATTTTCAAATTAATCGCAATTATTTAGCCGCACTTATTTCATTTTTCCATTCCACAACTTTGAACTTTTGTAACTTTGTTATGTCCCCCCAGTCGGCCAGAGGAAAAAAGAGAAGAGAGAAAGGAAAAAAACAGCATCGACAGCCCACGCACATTTCAATTATCATACATTTCCTTCTCTCTCTCTGCTTGATCTATCCCCCTTGGACTGGACACCCCCCGCCCATGCAAATGTGAGAGAAACGCTTGCGGTGCCATTTGTGGAAATGTTTGGGCAAGGCGGAATGCTATTGGATAATTGGGAAAAAGTCGTGTACGGGTCGAGTGAGAGAGAACCGCACGGTTTTAATTAAGAACTACGCGAGTGCGAATGCAGGGCAGATTTTCATATAAATGAAAGACAAGCAAATAAAGAAAATGCAGTAAAAAACAAAAATAAAAAAAACATACATCGGCACGTCGTAATATATTAAGTATACGCAGCGTACACATGAAAACGAAGATGGGAATCAGTTAATGAATAATTAAAGAATAATCGTATAAATAACAACTTTTAAATTATTACAGCAAATAAAAAAATAAACAACAAACCAGTAAAATATTTTCATAAAAGCCTAAAAAACCGATCGGCAATAATAAGGCAAAAGTTGTAGGAGCAACCTTGAGTTAGCTCATGCATATCGATGATATTAAAATTCTTTATAATAATATTCCGGATTTACTAAGTTCGTAACGTTATATGCAAATCGATCGATATGCTGACACGAAGGCGTCACACGCTCAAAATTCAAATATGAAACTAGATTCTTACAGATATGGAAATGAATAAATGTGATTCAAAACCATTCACTTTTTGCACTCAGACACATGCCCTTTAAGGTGGGCGATTATTACGATATTTATAAAGTTATATCACACAAATTTGTGCACAAAACTGGCTGAATGTGCCATTATCCCTTGAAAAGTCGCGGCATCTTATTGTTTGCTTTAATTAAAATTCATGTTAAAAATATTCTTCACTTGGAACTCTCTTGGGTTTTTTTTGGGATTTTCTTATTTTCTTTTTTATTCACCGAAAGTTTTCCATTTTTAACGTTTAAACATTTTTGTTCGATTTCCGCGACAGAATGAACTCGCATAAATGCAAATTGTGTTTGTGTGTGTGTGGAGTAATTAATGCGATTCCGCCACAAATGCACGAAACGAACACGGGGGCGTATGCGTGATGTGCGAGAAACCGACGAAATCAATTCTCGTATGCCATGTTCAATTATTTACACTATATCATTTATTTTGCCATAATAAAGATAAACTCGATTTGTGAATGAGAATGGACAAGCATCTCCATTTCCCGCTGCTGCTTCTTTCTTTACCTGCGTCACACAATCGCCTGATAGAGATATCTAATGTCGTTCTATCGAAGGGCAGATAGATATACTCTTGTACTGATAGATAGAAAACCGTTTCGAGTTCCCGATTTGTGTCAATATACCGCAGCCCGAAGTGTTGCGTCGACGCGCACAATTAAAACTGAACTAAAATCTCGAGACGGCAACTTCTAAATATGAAATGACATGGAAATAAATGCGACGACAGCGACGCGAGTGCGACGAGACAACGATGCGGATACAAGAGGGCGGTGAGCTAAAATCGAGACAGGTTTGGGCTTGGATCGGAGAGATCGGAGACCGAGAACGAGATCGAGTCTCGGTTAGCGCGGGTTCCCCTGGATTGTTTTGCATGCTGCGAATTCAATGATTTTTAACGACTTTTAAATATTTTTTATTGCGGTTCAAGCCAAGTTGCCGCTCTCTCGTTGCATCGTGACGCAGCTGTCCGACCTCTTGGCTCAAGAACTTGGCCGACAAACGACAGGGAGGGGTACGTAATGAACTCATCGTTCAGACAACCACAAGTTGTGGTTAGTTAAGGGTTGTATGTGGCCAGTGTAGGCTTGTGTGTGTAAGTTTGCACCTGATTAATCATACGCCCTGTGGTGCCTTGCCCGACAACCTAATGGAACCCGTTTCCCATCGCCTGCCTGCCAGCCTGCCAGCCTGCCCTGCCCTGCCTGCACACCGAGTTGAGAGTAATGAACGTCGATAATTTGTGTGAATAACGCTTGATAAGACAAGGTCAAAGTCGTCGTGTTAGATGTGCGATATCTGGAGGCATCACATTAATTCCGAGAGGCAAAGGAAACAGACAGACAGGGCACACGGAAGGCGCTTTAAGATTGACTGAGCGAGCGAAAAAACAATTGCAGTTCATTTATTTCTGCACTCTCTATACACATAAAGATAGCGGAGCAACTAGAAACGAGAAACTTGTGTTTGGTTGTCACTTTAAAGATAACAAAATATTGACAAAAAACAAATAAAGAAAAGAGTAGATAATAGATTTCAGCTGAGAAGAGAGAACTGCGCTTAACTAACAACAGTAACTAAGTTGGCTGACACATTTTAGGAGTTAATTGGAGCTGATTCACTTGCGCGTAAATATCTAGTTAGTTGGCTGAATTAATTAATTGCTAATTAAGTGCTAATTAGTGACTATATACGCGTTTATAATACATATAGGTAATATGCGTGTTAATTCCATCAAAACAAAAACAAGCTGGGGCAGAAAAAACCCCAATCCCCCCACGTAGCACGCTAAAAGCTTCCATTAAGATGCAAATTTCTACCCCGTCGCTAAACTGCTGTGCAGCACTGTGTGTGTGTAAACAGGTTGTACCGCGTTCACGTCACACGTGAAAAAGAGATGAGCTGCTGGTGCAGATGTAGATGGAGGCGCCTAGGGGCCCCAGTGATTGCTCTAGGTATTTCCCCAATTATCTAGCGATGCGTCAGATCGCCAAACTGGTTTACACTGCTGTCGTAGTTTCTGTTTCTGTTCTCTCCTCTCTCTCTCTACTCTCGTTTGCATAATCGACTTAGATGACCATAAACCAAACATCATCGAACCAGCTAGTCTCTCTCTCTAGTCCTGCTCTTGAGCAGCGCCTGTGGCCAGTTGTTGGTCAAGTGCGCTCGCAGCACGTTCCATGTTGCCTTTCACTCTCGAAACAGTTTGCGAATTGCCCGATCCGCTTTGAATTTACTGGGTCTGCGATAAATCCCGCTTGAAGGCCGTCTCTCTCTATTTTTATTTTTATCAGAGTCTTGACAGTTTTTTTGGCTCTTTTTGAGCGTGTATGTTGATTAACCTTCGTTTCGTAATTCACATTAAGCAACTCTTTAAAGAACCAGACGAGAGAGAGATAACTCAACTCAATCACATAGTTAATGCCATTTGTCGGCTAGTCACTCTGCTAGTCTCTGTTTAAATGGAATGTTTATGACTCTGTCTGCTCTGTCTAAGCCACATAACCATCGGGTCTAAACCATTTGGCATTCTTAATTAATTTCGTCTGCGGCCCTATTCAAAAACCGTACTCAATCTAAATCAACTGATGCAAAATGAAATCAAGCGAGCCGTAATTGATATTGTTATTTTTCTCTTTAAACGTTTACACACCTGGCTGACCCCCCCGAATGTTGATTTAGTCAAATAAGTTTATAAAACGCCTGACAGCATCGTATTTTGATTCGATTTATAACTATAACTATAACTATGTGTGCATGCAAATTATATTTGCCTATGTTGATTTTACGGCTCATTAAATAACAAGATAACCTGATGCACTCCCCCTCCTCCTCCTCCTCCCTCCAAGCATAATAATTAATCGATGTTTGGAGCCGCATCCAAAATGACTTTACAAATTGAATACCACCACACATAAGGGGTGTTTGAGACAGGTAGAGATTAAACGAGTTGTGGGTATTAAACAATTCAATTCTGAGGCGAACACGTGCTTTCTTGTCTTGATTAATGACTGCATTTTAATTATTTCATGTCGTTTTTTTTAGCAATGTTTGCGTTTTATGGATGAAAAAGTAATAGTTTTTTTTTTCTTTCTTTAAGCGATTGTGCAGTCCACAATTCTAAACTTTTGGAGATGCCCTTTCGCACAGGCGTAGCCAGGACTTTTTCAAAACTGGAAAAATTATGATTTTCGATTTTAAATTTTCCGTTTTTGAGAAATCTTGAAAAAACTTTGTGCTCGCTTCCAGGTCGCCACGTACACCTTGATTTTGGCCCACAAGAGACGAAAAAAAAGTAAACCAGCTTCAAAAAACCGCATCGCGCTAGCTGCGCCCAATTTTGAGAATTTTAGAATTTAGTTTTGAAAAAAATGCCGTTACTCGAATTTAAGCAGTGCGTTTTTTTCTGGCTAACAGCGCATTAACATAAGCTGGTACAGCAGGCCTTGGGCACTGCTTGAATTGCGTGGGCGGACAACAACAACTTTAACAGTCTGACTTAACATAAGTTCCACCTGACTAAGCCAAGACACGAACCATGTTTGGGACAATTTTAACGAGAAATCCGCGGCATTTTCGCTGCATTTTTTCCGAAAAACGTCAAATTTTTGGGCGGTTTTCTTCAAATTTTTAATACAGTTTTAAAACAGTATCCAAACAACTAATTAAACTAATTAAATCTCGACTTAGAAGGTGTCTAATTTACTCAATAAATGTCCCTTCTGCTGTCCCTATCCCTTTCTTTATAAAATCAGTCTCTCACTGCCTTCTAACACTTCGTACCGCCCTATCTCAATCATCCATTTATTTATCTAACTCTCTATATTTCTCATTTATCCCCTTTCAACACAAAATACATAAATGTTAGTTTGAAAATTGCCCTGCTGGTTATAATTGAATTACCACCACAACTACTCTTGCATAAATGGCAAACAAATTGGATGGCTTCAAATCCATTTATAATGGGCCATTTGAGATTCCATGGCAAAATCAGCGTTTAAAAATCGCATTAAATTGGGAACAAAAATGGAAACCAGCCAATTGAGAGAGGCAACAAAATGTGAACATTTAATGCAATTATCGAAATTATGCAAACAGCTGCTAGAATTGAAATTGAGTGCAAAATATGTGCAATTTGTGGCATTTTGATTAGGATGCGATTCACTTTAGAGGGGACTACTACAAGTAAAACTACTTAATTTCGGCTTAATTGATTTATTAATAACACATATGGCGGCACACACGATTGTCCCACAACTGATTTGATTATATCTCGGAGAGTGTGAACCACAAATGGTACGTATTATGCACACGCTCTTCTCACACGTCTGAATTATGCAAATTGCTCTCGATTGGCACACACTATAATACTAGATATTATGTTGGGGGGGGGCTACAATTGAATTAGAGAGACACAAGTCAGGAACTGGCTGGCTGCTTCTAGGCTAAGGATAATTAATTAGCTATCAGAGAACTTGACAGATATCAATTGGAATTCTTTTTGCGCGGAGAGCTTAAGGCATTTAATAGGGATATTACCGATTACCCTATAAAACAGCTAAATGCACATATAATGCAATGGCCTAAAGCAATATGTAATTTTAAACCACAAAACTTGTTTTTAGCAATTAGGCTCAATCAATTGTGGTCATGTGCGAGTAATTGCAAATTCCATTAAAGCCCCAATATCGATGTGTGTGTAGTTCCATAAATAATCAGGCAACAAGTTTCACACTTCAGCACACACGCCACACACACACACACACCCCCACGCACAGTCGAAATTTTAAAGCTCTGGTCTCTCTGTGTCTGTCATCAATCAACGTCAGGAGGCAGACAACAAATTCGTTGCCTACTTTCGGGCGCGTGTTTTAGCTGCGCCCACAGCGCTTTAAGGCACCCCACGTGGGGGACTGGGCGTGGCACAGCTGCCTTTTTTACATGCGCAAATATTGACAAACGCGAACTCGAACCGCGAACCCACACACCCCTTGGCAATGATATCCAAAAAAATTCGGGAAAAAAAACAACACGCGAAAATTGCCATCAGCAGCAGCGGAAGCGGGAAAAAGTTTAACAAACATAATGAATGAACCGCAACGCGTATCGTAATCATTTAAATTGATACTTTTTTTCTTTAAACTCCCCCTGTATTAATTGAAGAAAAATAGCAGGGAATTGTGTACTTCTTCTGTTGTTAAAATCGATTCCCATCGAATGCTCAAGCTTACAAACATTTATTCTACTTTTCTAGAGAGTTTCTCTCTCTCTCCTTTTGCCAAGACAAGTTTTCCTGGGAAAGCTGCTTATGTATTTTACCTACACCCCCCTCCCTCTCCCACCGCCCACTGCTTTTGCGTGTCACATTACATAATGAAAAGCGCAGTTTCAATATTTTCCCAGAAGACACAATCGTTGTAGCGCAGCTTGTGGGACTTTGCTGACAAACAATGCATTTTCTTTTGCTTTTTATCGTCTTTGGAATTTTCTTTATTTTCTTAAAAGTGAAATGATTGGTATTATTTTCGAAGAGATGTTACTTTTTCCTTCCTTCCTTAATATTTTTGAAAATATTTCATATGCGAGGAGCAGAAGCAAAAACGCTTTAAATTTAATTAAAAAACTTTTGCCAATACACAACAAAAAGGAGGAAGAACAACAGCTAAGCGGCAACTACAACAATTTGTTTGTCGTACAGACCAGCGAAGAATAAATCTTTATGGATTAAGTGCCCTGCCAAAGCAGCTGAACGCACACGGTTCCCTCCTCGTTCTTCGCCCCCATCTGCTATTGTTGTTGTTGCCTTTGTGTTTACGCAGCGGCGAACAAAAGAATTTTGGAGAGCTTTAAAACTACTTTTTGGCGCCCCCAACAACTTTCAGAGAGAGAGAGAGAGAGAGAGAGAGAGGGTACATGTATAGTTTGGGTTGGGATGCTGGCAGCAGCTGGTGGCATGAGCAAGTGAGATGGAATCGCCGCCGCCAAACAAAATGGCTGCGATGGCGGTCAGTGTCGAGCAATCGAGCGCCGAGTGATTTATGCGCCACGCCACTTTGGGCGTTGGGAAGCCAACGGAGCGTGTGAAAGCCTTCGAGTTGCCTGCCTGCCGGACCAAATATTCAGGTTTAATGAACTCGAATGTTAATAAATAAATTTGTCAATGGAAGCACCAACAACAATAGCAACGGCAGCAACAACTACAATAGCACAACAGCTGCGTTAACAACTGCTGCTGCCAGGGCTGCCAGTGCTGGCCCATTCAAAGTGTAAACAAAATGGCGACTTTGTCCTTGCCGCTGGGGCCCAGCTGGACTGGAAGGAGGATTACCGAGTGCCCATCTCGAACAATAATGAAACGAAGACGAATTGGACAAGCTATAGAGAGAGACAGACAGAGAGAGGGAGAGCTATATATGTATATGTATTCGCGAACTGTCCACATCTTTTGTGTTGTTGTTGGGCAGTTTAATTTGAACGCGCGCCGCGAAGTAGGCAACACATTGTGTGGCCTAATGAGCTGCGGCCATGCCTGACAGAAGCTAATTCGCACACACACAGACAGAGGCAGAGAGACAGGCGGACAGGCGGTCAGACAGTGAAATTAGATTGCAGCCAGAGACTGTCAGTGACTGATAAAGGATCTGCATACCTAATGAGCAGCACCCAGCAGCAGCAGCTTCAAAAGCGACGTCCTCCTCTCAAATTAGCCCTAATTGCGGCGACGAAGAGTGCAGGTTGAACAAATATTCAAGTTCTCTTCTATGTACTCTTGGAGAGTGCCAATCGAAGTAGCTTAGTAACTATCTGACCTTTTTGAACTATTAATTCTCATAATCCTCTCCGGATATTCTCGTTGCAATTTAGTTTTTCTCCTCTTCTGTTTCTCGTGCTTCCCTTTCTGCTTGCATTAATTATCCCTGCATGGCGTTTTCCCAGCGCAATTTCTATGCGTTTGCCCCACAGCTAACGCTCAATTTGCTGCCCCATTCAAACGTGCTTTAATTTCACTTGTACGCTCTCTCCCTCCCTTTCTCTCCCTATCCAATCCGGAACTATATATACATCTATTTGCTAGTGTACTCGCTGTGGCGCGACTTTGGTCAATTTTCCGCCTGATTTTATTGTTTGCTGACCAATTGACTTGTACGCCAGCTGCGGGAGGCAGGAGATGCTGCTGTTGCTGCTGCTGTTGTTGCTATTTGACAGGGCAATCAACACATCATGCTCACAAGGAGCAGGAGGAGCAGGGCGATGTGTAGGGTAGGTAGAAGCCCTCGCGTGCCATTAAACTGACATTGAAGCACATTCGCATTCACATTCCCATTCCGACATCCTTATTATCCATCCTGCACATCATCAATGACAGCAGCAGCAACACATTATCGTTTATTTTGATAGGTTTTTTGTTGGATCACACGATGAGATTTTGTAGTTGAGCAGGCAGACAGGGCATGTGGGTGCTGGCTTGTCTTCATTTTTTTTACTTTGTAGCTTTTGGCTGTCTCTAAACTTTTTGCTCCCTGCTGTCTGCCCTGCCCCCGCCCCAGCTGCCCTGCCCTGCCCTGCCTGCCTGTGTTTACTTGTGTAGCAAGTTTTAGCTCGTTGCTTTTTCGGTTTAATCCGCCCTGGAACAAATCATGCAAAACATTCATCAATTTTGTTATCCTTTTTGAGAGGCAAGTGCACGTTGCTTGCTCCGCTTGTGTTTGGGCTTTGCTCTGTCTGGCTCCGTCTCTGGCAAACATTGCCAGGTGCTTAGTCAACATGTTAGCCACGCCTGAATATAGCCCTAAAACAGATTGAAATTGATGGCCTACGCTTAGGCTTGAGGCCTGCTGGTCTCATCGTTGCCCGGATACCATCACGGGCATAGATAGCCCAAGCTATTTTTGTGCTATTACGACATTGTAAAATGTTTAAGTTTTGATTACAACAAAAAGCCGATTTCTGCCCCCAAGGCTCAAACTCAAGTGGATTTCCTGGAAAAGCACTCGAAGGCAGCAGGTCGAAGAAGATTCATCGGAGACTTTCACCCATCCCCACCCACTCTCAACCTTAAAACGAACGTGCAATCGTAATCAACGAACTAATTAATGAATTAATGGCCAAAGGTCAAACCGAATCGAATCGAACGGTCAAAGTAGAAGTTAGCTAATTACAAGTCGAAGTTGTCGACCTGCAATCAGGCTGATTGCAAATTCAGCTAGAAGAAAGGAAGGGCAAACTCGAAGGAGTGCAGTGTGGGTTTGTAACAGGTGTCTCTGCCTCTGTGCATAAGTTATACATATGTATTTGCATTTTTATATTATTTATTTTATTATGATTAACCAAGCCTGGGGGGCTATCCACTTGACCAGAGATATTATTCCGTTTTGAGAAATTCGGGTTGAGTTCCCCCAGCAGAGTAAACACGTTTGCCATAATCATATGTGACGCCTGACTGACTTCCCCATAACAAATGTGCATATATGGGGTATTATGGGGTGTATTTGCATACGCAGACGACAAGTATTTGCATGGGGTCGCTTTGTGTTTGTGTTGGTTGCTCTGTCCATTTTTGGGTTTTGCATAACAACTTGTGATTTGTACGCTGCGATTTCCCATTGTGATTGTCAAAAACATTGACAGACATACGGTATCAGCCAAATTGAGATTCACTCTGATTCGCTTTGCGGCTGTGCTATTTTCAGATTTTGATTTGGTGTCTGCTTCAACTTCAATTGTTTATTTTATTTCTCTGATTGCCAGGCAATGCATATTGATGAATTGAATTGAAAACTGCAAAGATAGTGATAACTCCAGACCAGCATCGTATTTTCAGATATTATTTCAATGGAATAAACAAGTAATTAGTTTTTAAATAAATAACAAACTATTGCAATTAATACTTGCTTTCTGCTGAGTTGGCAATACGAATATTGCCAACTTAAGTGAAATATCGACTTCCAGCTACTAAACAATCGATATACTTTAATTGAATTGCAGCGCGACAATAGTATTTTAATACCACAGTAAATGTATACTAAATTAAATTGCGAACTTATCGATATCCGAATTGGCTGTTCAAATCAATGAGCAATTTGTCAGCCAATCGTGAAACTATTTATATTGCAAATAAGAAATATTTATGTGTAATTCAATATTTACTATACGAAAACTTTACGCTTTTTGCCCGCTGGACAATAAACTAACACTATTTATTGCATTTAAAGTTCGATTTCAATTTGGCTCTGAGAAAGTTCCCTGGCTGTCGTACGGTGCAGTGAACTCATTGCCAACTTTCTTGGCTTTTGTTGCACATTTTTGGTCTCTTGCAACGTCAGAACTTTGCAGCCAGACAAACTAAACTGGGCAACGAACTGGACGGCAACTGGAGAGAGATCAAACAAACTTACGTAAATTATTCAGACGAGGCCAGACTAAACAAAGCTACTTAGCAGTGTGAGCGTGTGTTTGCTTGTTTGTGCATAACCAGTCTATACTATACTATATTCTATATATTTTGGTCATTTGCGACGCTAAGCAGCGCCGACTTGCTATGCTAACAATAACGAACCACAAAGTGAGCCAAATAAACGCGCAACCTAGCTACACACGCACAAACAAACACACACACCCCCATACATACATATACACTAAGCAATTTTAGTCCTAATGAGCAGCGTACGGCGCAGCGACAAGGTCAGACAGGCGTACAGCCCCTTCTCCGCCTACTCATCTGCCCTCTCTCTCTCTCTCCAGTATGCCCCTCTCTTCCTCATCAGTCGCATTGTCCTGCTGCTCGCGTCTCAATTGTGATAAAAATGATAAGCCAACACAAAGCAGGCAGCTGCTGCCAGTTGACGTTTCTCTTGCCCCTACTTGTGTACTTTTTAGTACATTTTTGGTACACTGTTATACAACAAAGCCTTTGCTCGTATAACAGTTTGAGCCTCTCCTGCACAGCGTGTGTTTTTCGTTGAGCCTCCCTCAATCGTTGTTTAACGGTCATTTAAGCGCTTTTTTTTTGCCCTTCGTCTTCCCTATTTGGTCAAGTAAACAAATTGTTGGGAAACGTGTCTTTAATTCACAACGAATCGGTTTCAAGATTAAAGATTATGTTAATAATGCCAGTAAGCGCGAAAGTTGAAAATGAGTTTGATTAAGACTGATAACTGATTGGTAATAATATCAGTGCAAGAATATAAAGCATGCATACCGTATGTATTTTTATAAAATCAGATAACTTTATTTCTTGCTATTGTACAGAACCCCAACCAAACATAACCTCAAACAAACATAACCTCAAACCATTAGCCCAATATAAAACTTCGATCAATTTTCTGTTATGTCGCTGAGCTGCCTCTTTAATAATTGATACTCTTTAGCAGATTGAATGACGAATTCTGTGGCATTATTTGCGCATATCTATAGCACAGTTTTGGACCTGTTTTATCCTTGAGCTTGGCATCTGTATCTGTGTATCTGTTGTATCTGTGAATCTGCAGCTGCACAAACTGCTGGCCCAAGTGCCGCGTCATTGTGTGTCAAATTAATGACGTGGCAGCAAAAATGAATGTATTCGAAAATAGCAGAACCGGAACCAGAAAAAGCAAAATGTACTCAACGTGACAAACGAATTTTCACAGCTCGTCGGAGAGCGGAAATTGTGCGTGTGGGATATCGCAAAATGCCGTGCTAAAATAATATAAATATTTTAATTTTCCTGGCATCGAAAATCGCGTTCTCACTAATTACGCGGCAAATCGGAAAATAAACGAAAAGCGCAAAATTTGCCTGGCGACGCGACGTGGTCAATTTTCAATAAAAACCGGCGGGATGAGGGCGCAGGACGATGCAAATCCAATTGGAGGGAGTAGTTGGAGCGTTGTGACTGTTATCAGCTATGCAAATGGAATTCGTACTGTAGAGATGGCACAACAATTCCAGTTGGGATCGCATTGCATGCTGCATAGTTGCATGCTGCATTGTTGCATGTTGCCTGTTGCCTGTTGCCCGCTTGGGCTCCAGACTGACATGCCACATGGCCAATAAATATGCGAGTCCTTTGACCGCTTGGAGCAGTTCACGATGCCAGAGGGTACTCCCTCGTCTGACCTTTTATATGCGCGTCTTGCTTAACTTTTCATAATCGATGAGCAGGCAAATCCCCGACGGCACCACCCTCCCCAAAGCTACGCAGACGGCGCCACATAATAAAGGGTTCCCAACTTTGACCTGCACCTTTTTTATATCTTTTATGCAGACTCGGCAAATAATAATAAGTGTGGCCAAAGTAGAAAGACGAATACAAAGTTTGCCCATGGTGGGCGCTAAGGGGAGCATTTTTATATAGCTACCGGCATTTTTACAACCGTTCCCCAAAGACTTGGCCCGTTTAGTGTGTGTGTGTGTGTGTGTGTGTATGTATCAGTTGTGTGTGCGTGTGGGTATTGTCGGGCAGATGTGTGAAAGTGCAAAGTGTTTTAAAGAATAAGTTTCTGTAGTGAAAGTTTATTGGCTGGGCTGGTTTTATTAAAGCGATAAACGAAAAACTATGCCATAAACGACTCCAGTAACCCTAACACGTTTTAAATATAGTAGTAGTATAGTTAAAATTCATACATTTCTATACAAAATAAAAATAAAATCTCGTTTTATTTATGACTGGCAAGTTTTTCTTTATTTTAATGCATGAACTTTTATTTAAGTAATAACTAAGCACAATATTTTATATCATTCACATAGTCTACTAATATCATATTTCAAATGCGCGCCATTCTGTTGTGCACGTGTCATAGCATTCAGCTTTCACGCATGAGCACATCCAGTGTGAATATAAACAGCTGATATGCATAACTATCGCTGAAAGTACATCGGCTAATACCGTCGTGCTTTGACTTATCGATATATCGATAGCTTATTTATACCGACATTGTTACAATTTGCGAAGCAGCTGTGCAATTATTGGCAGAAAATAACAAATTAGAAATAAATAGTTATAAAAATGGCTCAGGATATGTTGCTTGGCAATGAAGAGCCCAGCAGCAACAAGGAAACTTTCCTGCAACAGTTTTGCGTGTTGGCAAAGAACGCAACTGGCGCCGCACTGCTGGATGTGATCAAACAAGTGCTGGACGCGCCGAACGTCTTTGTGTTTGGTGAGCTGCTCGTGGAACCGAATGTGGCAGAAGTAAGTAAATGCTATATTCGCTATAAGGCTCTACTAATCCTCACTGGTTTTGCAGCTTAAAAACGGCCCCGACGTCAAGTACTACGATACACTGAATCTGTTCGCCTATGGCACCTACAAACAGTACCGGGCCAATCCAGAGAACTACATCGTGTTGACTCCAGCAATGCAGAAGAAACTGCAGCACTTGACCATTGTCTCGCTTGCTATCAAATCCAAAAGCATTCCCTATGCGGTGCTACTGAATGAACTGGAAATCAATAATGTGCGACACCTAGAGGACATTATCATCGAGGCTATCTACGCCGGTGAGTTATGCTAAAGAAATGGGGGAACTGGCATAACAACGTATGCACACTGTGAGAATTAGTTCTCTTAAAGATCTTTAAGATAATTAAAAGAAAATATCTCTTGCTCTTCGTACTTCATAGGCATGCCTCGCAGTTACTTTGCCAACTCATTTGCATGCCAGATAAATAGACGGAATTAATTGAGCGATGCTGTTGTGGTCAAAGAAAGTATTTAACATTTGGAAGAGATGAGAAATCTTCAACCTCAACTTGGTATAATGTTAATTTAATCAATAATGCTCTTTAAAGGCATGCTCGACTGCGAAATACTTAGCAAACGTAGATAAGCATTGAGAAATCTAAGTACTAGCTTTGAATATTTATTCTTTTACCCTTGTTAATCCTTAATATATCACTTACTGCCAGTTCAAATGTTACAGGGTATTAAAATGCAAATTACGGCAGTAAATGAAAAAGTTTAAGCAAACAGAGCTGCAGACAGCGCCCACGCGAGTTGATGAGGCTTGTTAAGCGTGATTTGACTATACACAAATTACACTTTTTGTGGACTCAAGTCAATTTATGATTTAGTCTAGAGACGCACATTCAATTTACAAATCTCCACCCAACTTTAATGTATTAATCTTACAATTTAAGCGTTAGAGCTTCACATTTATTGTACCATCTGCCAAATACGATGTCATATTGCTACGCTAGTTACATATAGTGGTGGCCTTAATAGTCCTTTCGCCCCTGCCCGTTTACTTAACATAGAGTCTCATTCTCATTTTGCATAATTAAATCAAATGCAAATTTGTATACTTTAAGAGCCTCAATTAGCATTTTAAGGCTTCTCTGCAGAGCAACAGCTGAGAAGGTGTCAAAGTGTTCGTCAATGCGATGGCAGGCGGAATGGGGGGGGAGTACTGTGTGTATCGCTTGAGTTGCTACCACTGATGCTGCTGCTGTTCCTGCTGGCAACAGTTGTTGAAGTGAATACAAAATAAAGTCGTGTCATGTTTTTCGTTTTCCTTCTCCCTCCCGCCTGGCAAGGCATTGCACTTGATTAGCTCGGACAGCGGGCAGCTCTGGAAAACAATGTGCAAGTCGTCGCGCGTGTTTGACCGGATTCATTAAGTGATGTGGGTCGCTGTCGGAACAACAGTCAAGGCAGTCAGTCAGTCAGTCAGTCACTCTCACCAGTTGCGCCTTATAGTGTTCCTTGAGTATCTGTGTCGACAGCTGCCAGAATACTTGGCCCAAAATGATTTCTTTTCGCGAGAAAACATTCATCCTCAGTTATTTGGAATTAGATCTACCCGCCATAAAGTCTTGGGATGGCTTACAGAGATAACTAGAAAACAATTTGCGAGTTTTCATAAGCCCTAGTAAGTTTAGTTTAAGGAAATTGAATTCAAAATAAGCGCACAAGTGCTTTTTCAGTAATTTCCTCGTCATGCTTAAACTTTTAAATATATCATATGGCAGAACGCCCCCAAAAAAGCAGCAAACGCTGCATTTTCGCGGATTTACGGGTTTCTCTTTCTCTCATTTCCGTTTGGAATTTTCGCGCAACATTTTTAATTAATTTCGGCTGAGCCTCTGCAGTACAGAGTGCATTGTAACTATTTCGACCCATGTTGCGGCAAGTTAAACACAACCAGAAACAATTTTATGCACAACGCATCGATTAGAAAACTCGTAAAGAATTTCGCGTTGGTTTTTGGGGGTTTATTTCGGCTAGAAGGTTTTTACGAAAGCCGCTTAACAACAGTATCCCTAAAACAAATACACTGCAAAGTGGGAGTACCTTCCCAGCCTGTAGGTACCCCAATATGTAGGGGGAATATGTATGTTAGTAAAACAAATAGAAGGTAAATTTTTTAATGGAATCTTGTCGTGCCAACCATTACTCAAGTTATTAACAGAGCAAACAAAGTGACAACAGGGAGCATCATGTACTAAGGCCAGGCACTACCTGTTTAATTGCTTTCCAAATCCAAAGAGAATGTACAGGCAAATACGAGCGTGGATGCCCAGAGGGCAATGGTGAAAGATTTATGTTATGATAGGCATCATCATTGAGTCGTCAGCGTGGCGGACAATCTGGGCGCCTAAAAAGCACTGCATACTATTAGGCGCTGTAATCTGGAATCGCCATTCCGGACCGATGAGAATGGGAGACCCCTCTGAGGCCATAAGCTGCCATTAGGCATGGTTCGCGGGGAACACGAACAGTCTGACGGAGGCACGCCCACTCTGTATGCCGTTTAATGTTTGCTCTCTGGTCCGGCTGCCTCACGTTTCACGTGGCCCCATTAGAGCATCATTTGTCTTGACAGCAGCGGGGGGAGGAGGGAGGGATGGAGGTAGTCGCTTCCCAAGATGCTAACAGTAATTAAATGCGTTTTATAATTGAAATTCGGTAAGTTGAGTGGCCTGTGTAGGTTGTTCGGGGGCGGGGGTTTAAAAACAAAGAATGAGTGGGCAATCCTTGTGGCCCAGATTGATTTCAGACGCATTTCTCAATTTGCCATTGTCTAAATATTTATTATTTTAAGCACACACACAGTGACAGAAAATACAATGTAAATGTTGAATAAACATATAGGTATCTCTCTCTCTCTCTCTCTCTCTCTCTCTCTCTCTCTCTCTCTCTCTCTCTCTCTCTCTCTAGACTAACACCTTAAATGTTGAAGTACATCTCGAGCTGTCTTAGTCCTCCTCGCTTCGTTTGCTATCACAGGCCATAATTTAATCAGAGTCCTTTCACATTTAACCTGCTCTCTCTGGTTTTTTCTCCTTGTCCCGTCACTATGTCGTTTCCGCAGCACTAAACCCTCATCAAGTCAGTTCAAGCATGTGTCCGTTGTCAGTTGCATCAAGGTTTCGGGCTAAACGTCGCGCCACGTTCCATCTTTCTTTCCACCTTTTCCTTTCACCCAAAACGAAACGAAAAAAATGCATATTCAAATGGAGAAAGTGCAATTGAAAGAACGACGAAAAGGAAGAGCGCTTAAAATAAAGCACAACATGCTCGTAAAGTCTATTTGTGTTGTAAGTCCTGCGGTACGTGGTGCTATAAGGCGGCACGCGCCACACAAGGTAGATTAGACTTAAGATAGACTTATCTAGCTAGCATAGCAACAGGGTAGCGCTGCGTCGAGTCAGCTTGTGTGCTCTGCTCTGTTTTTTGTCCATCACGTTGGCGTGTTGCATTTTTCTGGCTGGGAATGGGAATGAGAATGGCTGGGTGGGCATGGCATAGTGTTGCGTTTAGTTTCATCTTCGCCTTAATTTCTTTAGAGGCCACAGCGGGGGCGGCTCTTGTCAAAGCGAAATGGCGCATAATATGGCAACGTTTTGCAGCGTCCTTTGACTCGGCTCGCTGTGGCCTTTACGGATTTGCAATTTTGCAGTGCTTTTAATATGCCAAACATGCATATGTATGTATCGTATATGGTACTGCATACCATATACTATATACAGCTGCTTTTGATTACGCTGCCTTTACATGGGAGCTACACCTCGCGCTGTCTGCAAGTCATCATGAAAGTTTTTTAGCCTCCTCGCAATACCGGCAGCACTTTGTCAGTTTTAGGTGAAAAGTTTCCAATAGTTTGCTTTAAACTGACTTTATATTGATGGCACAAGTTGGGTTGCCCTGCCCATCCCCCTCTCTTCCATCGCGTTGTCTGTCGCCTGTCTGAATTTTCAATTAATAAGTTTTCATTTTATTTTCGCTGGAAAAGAAAAAAGAAAATGGCAGGCAGCTTTAGCTAAAGCTGTCAGCGACAGGTGTGTGTGTTTTAACTTTCCATATTGTTTGGCTTGACGTTTACTTGGCCAGGTCAGTACTCGTACTTGTGGTAGAAGCAGGTGACACCTTGTTAGCAAGTAAATCTATATAATAACGAAATTTGCTTAGAAATACATAATTAATTTGTATAATTCGCAAATAAAATTGTAGCCACATACTAGTTTGGCCAAATTAATTCTAAAGTGCAGTTAAAACAAGTTTGAATATTGCTACGACTCTTTAAATTATTCAAACTGTTTCATTCATTCCTAAACACATATATGGCAATTTTGATGGCCCTCAAAGGTCAATCATCCTCAACTCTCAGACTCTTCTCAAATATTCCGGGTTTTTTTGCTTTTCTATTTCTATCTGCGGCACATTTCAATTAGACCCAATCCCAAGCATCATTTGCTTACGTGCTCTGCGTTTTTTATACATGGGTATTTTTTATGCTCTTTTAGAGCACCCAAAAGAACAGCTTTAACATTTTTAATATACAGTGCGGCAAAGGAAAAAAGCGTATCAACAACCACAGCTCAGCGGGCACAGGCTCGCAGACACCGCAAATCCCACAGCACACGCCTTCTCCATCCACTTCAGACAATCCATGTTGTAGTCAGTCAGTGTATTCCAAGCCTTGGTCTTTTATTTTTTTCGCCACAATTTGTGGCGCTCTCTGGCGAGCGGGCGGGCGCGTTGGCAAGCGGCACAAAAGGCTAGGCATGATTGATTGTTTTGGCGGCGCTGTTGTGTACTATGTACGGACCAGACACGCTTTACGGCGGACGGTCGCTCCCAAAAACCGAGACACATGTCAACGCCAAAAAATTCACGCAAAATGTTACACAACACTTGTGGCTGCCACGCCCCCCCACATGGCTGATGTGGCATGCTAAGGTTTTTCCATGCGCTTTTCAATTATTTGTTGCGTCAAACTCAATCAAAAACTGCCTGAGCCTGCGCGCTCTTAAACTAATTAAAGCAGCCGCTTGCAGAGCACTCAAACACACACACACAGACGCTCATACACACAGACGCACAGCGGAAGTTGGCATTAATTGAATGTGTATTTGTGTGTGCGTGTATTTATGACAAAACTTGGTCCACGCTCTGGCCACGTTTCAAGGCCAAGTGGCCGTAAAGTCAATGCCAAAAATGCGCTTAGGGTCTTAACTTGTACTTAGTTGATGTGGCCGTCAAGTGGCGGCCGTGCGGCAGTGTGACCGTGTGGTAGTTATGGCCGCCCTTGACATTAAATGGGTTTCGTTCGCATTTGGCCAAAAGTTTGCAACACACTTTGGCTATCATTGTTGGGCCGCGCGCATACGCATCATTCGCCATTTTGGCCAGCAGCCGGCTTATGCAGCACTTACCAACCCCAACCCCTCTCTCTGAGATTTACGTATGTACACAAACTATCCAATTGAAAATTGCGACTAATCCGTTCGTTATACGTTTTAAGCTCGAGTCCGAGCAAGACTGATCCGGCAGACAATTTCAAACTAATTACTTCAGTAACCCGTCTCATCTCTCTCTCTCTCTCTCTTAACCGGACTGGATTTTGGTAATTGAAGAGTAGCTGGCACACAAAGCTAATCACATAAGCCCTCGGCTATGGCCAATGCCGCCGGTTGCCGTAAAATATCTAAAACAAAAGTCAAAACAATGCGAAGCGAATAAACAAGCTGCAGCAGTCCAGAGCGAGTATCGAGTATATTTTTCATTTATATTTCAGCCTGGGATTTTGTGCGATGCTGCTGCGGATACATTAATATTATTATCGAATTTCGAATTTGTAGAATGAGAATGGGCATAATGGGCTCAATTTGTCTCTCTCTCTCTATGTGTTTGTTGCATGAATTTCTCATCAGCTTAATTGATATTGGATTTTGCAGGCCACTGTAAAAAACAATAAAATCACATTGGATTAAGATTTATGAGTTGCAGAAATCATATTACATTATTTACAGTATTCTAGACATTCTTAATGAAAACATTAGTAAACATTATCAATTAGAGGGCAAAACTTAATATAATAATTGAAAATACTTGGTATGTACATGGTTTACCAGGGCATGGCTTAATCAAATTTGTGCTGTTTTTAAAAGTTAAGCAGCTTTTTCCTTCAACTTGAGCTGAAAAGTAAATTTAACTTTTGGCCGCAGCATTTAAAAAGTTGAGTGAACTCTGGCTCTGGCCATGTTGCGGCACGTTTAATACTTTTAACAACATTTTCGGTACGTGAGAAGCCCAGCAATTTCAAGGCTACACACAGAGGGGGAGAGTAGAAGAAGCTGAAAAGTTTTCGTTTGCCCAGGGAACTCGGCAAACTGACCCCAAACACACACACACCCCAGTGGGGGGGAGACACTACTAATGACACGGGGACAAAGTTTGAAGAGTCCTCGCTGGAAGCTGGTGCTTTGTCACAGTTATCACTAGACTGCTGCTGCAGCGCCACAATTGCCACATATCAATGCCACCAGCGGCTTATGACAGTTCTAAGTGGGATGTGTCCAGGGAGAGGGAACTCGGAATCTGGTACTGAGCTCAAAAGCGCATCAACGCATAGCAACACTTTCAGAGACTGTCACTGCAGTCACACACTTGTATATTGAACTGGCAAGGAAGAGTATAGCGAGCGGATACTCTACTCGTTTAGCTCAATTAGTCAGTTAAACCTTTTTACTTTTATTTAACAAAAGTTTATATACTCACTCTCTCTCTCTCTCTCGTTCGCAGACATCATACATGGCAAACTGTTTCAGAACACACGTATTCTGGAGGTGGACTATGCCCAGGGACGTGACATTCCACCGGGCTATACCGGCAAAATAGTGGAAACCCTGCAGAACTGGGTGAATTCCTGTGACAATGTCTCCAATTGCATTGCCGGGCAGATACAGTATGCCAATTCGGCGAAGGCCAAGCGATTGTACAACAAGGAACGCATCGAGCAGGAGGTGAGTCGATGCGGATCAAATAGTTCTAATTAGCGCTAATCGCATTTGCATTTCTCTCTCCTCTCTCTCCGAATAGCTTATCAACTTGAAGAAGGTGCTCAAGAGTCAGGCCTCCGACAGTGATGAGAGTATGCAGATTGATACACACGGACCAGGTCCGAGTGGCAGCGGTGGCATAAATCAACCGGAGGTGCGCAAGAAACCCTCCAAGATGAAGAATCCACGCAATAGTGCAGGTAAGTGGGCACCTTCTTTGGCAATTGTTTTAATCCACCCACCCCATGAATGTTTCTTCCTAATCTCATTAAAGTTGGCCTTAAGTTCAGCAAGTGAGTGCAGGCAAACCGAGTGCCAAGCAGCAGCAGCAGCCTATACCGTGGAAACTGAAGAACTAACTGGGCGACAATTGCCCCCATGGAGCTCATTTAAAGACTTATCTCAAGCCAGGCACTCGGTGGAAATAATCATCATCATTAGTCAATAAAATTATCGATAAATAAAGCAAAACTTCATCAAATTGCGAGTTCCAATTGTTTTGCCATTTCTCCCTCCGTAAATGGATTTTTCTCCTAATTGCGTTATTTGTTTTCGTGCTGGCGCCTATATCATAGCATTTAATTATGACTAGCATCGTCGGTATACAGCCCACGCAGTGTGTATACTATATACTACATAAGTGATTAGTGGCAAATTAGCAGAAACGGCAACTCGTAGCACGAATCGAATAAAATTGAATACATTCCAGACTATTTTGGGCAATAAATGGCTTAAATTCATCATCATGGTATATGAGACAGCAGCTCAACATGCAATGTGCTAATGATGGACATTGGGTTTATATATATTTATTAATTATTAATAGCATATAGTAAGTCATGCAAATTTGTGAACTCGTAATGTTTGTGAAAGTAAGTGGAAACTAATCAACATATTGTTTAATTTATGTCAAAATTATCTTAAAATCTCTCTCATTTTGACTTAAATTTTAGTTATCAAACCATTACATACATATCAAAAACCAAGCAAAACTCATGCACAAGCTGTTCTGCGAATTTCGGCAATTTCTGACTCTTTCTCGACAGCTTTGGGAGTGTTCGGCAGGTGGAGAATAACAACGGAGCCCAACGTGGCAAATCATTTTCAGCAGGCTGAGCTGGTTATGTGCATATTTGCTTAAATCCGAGCAGCGCAGTCACGCCAAAGCCCACGTACAATAGGCCATTGTACGTGTTCAGCCACAAGAAGGAAAACCGGCAACGAGAAGAGAAGAGTGAAGTTGAGTAGAGAGAGCGAGGGAGAGAGAGAGTATGTCTGCCTCATGGCAGGCAATTAAGTAATTGAATCCTACAACACTGTTAAGTACAATAATAATGCTAATAAATTTCTAACTTTGATTAAATTTTCGTGCTACGTGTTGCTGCACAGAATTACCCAATTTTGCAGGCAGATTAAACACTTTTAAGAAAATGCAACAGCGTAAAATTCATTTTATTTGCATAATGCAACAACGTAAATTTCATTTTATTTGCATGCACCCTTGATTCACATATAAATATAATATAATATAAATATGTATATCGTAAGTATATTTAAACATATTCCAAAGAATATTATGTTACGTTAGATTGTACGAACTGCAATCGTTTCTAATTGTTTTAATTTCATATAATCAAACTATTAATAATTTTTTAATAATACAATAACGAGTAAGCTGCGTTTTACTAACTGATAATTGACTAGTACTATCTATCTATATGCACAATTATATTTATACACTACAATTTTAATAAACTGCTTGTCTATCAATCAAGTTTAGCTTAGTTGTTTCTAATCTCTCGACAAGTTCTACTTCAAAGTACTCGGTCAACTTGTAAGCTCAATCTAATATAGAATTTTATATAGATAATGTGAATGCATTTCAGACCCGATGCATTCAGTTGTATTGCATCGCTGACCGTGTGATAATGTTCGATCCGCTGTTTCTCATCGCGATCTCCGCAATCGTCGTACTTTTGAGTGTTCGTCATTTGCTACGCTACGAACGGGTCCTTAAACATATCAATGGACAATTTTCGGGTCCCAGATCCTATCCAATCTTTGGCAATTTATTGCAGTTTGGTTTCACGCCCGATGGTAAGTCCAAAGTCAACGGATAGCACTTATCGTTTTTGAAGTTTTATGAACGATTCTATAGTCGATTTTATGATATGATGTCGCACATGCACATCTATTAGAGTGATCCGACTGGTTTCCTCTTTGTGTTAATTAAAGTCAGGTTTTCTTGTTGCTAGCCAAAAAGAGTGAATTATTGAAATATGCACCCGTTATTTTAGAATACCATATAACACCTTTTGGCATTCAGTTTTGCATGTGCAGCTTATTAAATCGCTGTCAGTTTGGGACACGTTTTTTAGCTACTGAAATCAAGTTTGTTATATGCTGAATATATAGTGCACTTCTAAATTAATATTCTATGTTTTTCAGTAAAAATAAAAACTTAGATCTTAAATATATACATATGAAGATATTTTAAAAAGAACGACTATAATTCGAAAGTATAGATAATATGGTACTCTACCTAAAATGAATTTGGAAAAAAATAAACATTTCTCATTTTTCAAAAATAAATATTAGTCCACCTTCATAACAAATGATTTGCAAATTATTATTTTCTACACACTAACTAAGCAAAGGTTATACACGATTTTCTGACAAATAAATTACTCCATATTGGTTGTAATAATTAATATGATCTGTTAATTGACCCATTAGAGTAATAAGACGGGGATTAACAACAATTATATAAAAAAATAAATAAGTTTATTAGAAAAATTCCACTAAATGATGAACGGGACCATTAAAAACTCAAACGTTTTACCTCAGATATACTTCCAATTGTATATACTTCCAACCGATTATTAACAAGTGGATATGGCTACAGTCGAGCGCTCGACAGTAAGATACCCTTCTCCCAATTTTTAAAATCCGTTACAAACGTGTAACCACACTCATAATTTCAAACAGAAATTTTGCACAAATACTTCTACTACATATAGCTTTCTCGCTCACACTCACACAGCGACGCACGTTAAGAGTGACGTCGACGTCGGCGTCAACTACTGAAAGCTGCGCGCAGGCTGCTGCTCGTGCATTTGTACTGAAAACGTTGACTTGAATAACTTCTGTGTTATTGGTCCGATCGAATTGTAATTTAGAGAATATGTTCGTATGGCATATAGCATTATACATACTAAAGCAGAACTTTCTAGGTTTAATACTTTGCTTAATAATCGTAAATTACCAATTTGCGGGGGCGGTGGGCGTGGCATCAAACATTTGAAATAAACTTTGTCTGCTTGGGAAATATAGGAACCTCCATGCCAAATTTGGTGTCTCTACCTCTTTTAATAGCTGAGATCCGTTGTCTCAAACAAACAGACGGACAGACGGACAGACAGACGGACATGTCTCAATCGATTCGGCT
>JAEIFR010000186.1:20000-29282 GCA_018904105.1 Zaprionus tsacasi | reverse complement strand
ACCAAAACAAACCAAACAAACAAACAAACCAAACAAACAAACAAACAAACAAACAAACAAACAAACAAACAAACCAAACAAACCAAACAAACAAACAAACAAACAAACCAAACAAACAAACAAACAAACAAACCAAACAAACCAAACAAACCAAACAAACAAACCAAACAAACCAAGCAAACAAACCAGGCAAACCAAACAAACCAAACAAACCAAACAAACAAACCAAGCAAACAAACAAACAAACAAACCAAACAAACAAACAAACCAAACAAACCAAACAAACCAAGCAAGCCAAACAAACCAAACAAACCAAACAAGCCAAACAAACAGCCAGAGCAAACAAGCAAACCCAGCAAGCAAACCAAACCAAACAAGCCAAGCAAGCAAACCACAACCCAAGCAAACAAACAAACCAAACAAACAAACAAACAAACAAACCAAACAAGCAAACCAAACAAACAAACCAACCAAACAAACCAAACAAACCAAACAACCAAACAAACAAACCAAACAAACCAAGCAAACCAAACAAACCAAACAAACCAAACAAACAAGCAAACCAAACAAACCAAACAAACCAAACAAACCAAACAAACCAAACAAACAAACCAAACAAACCAAACAAACCAAACAAACAAACAAACCAAACAAACCAAACAAACCAAACAAACCAAGCAAACAAACAAACAAACAAACAAACAAACAAACAAACAAACAAACAAACAAACAAACAAACAAACAAACAAACAAACAAACAAACAAACAAACAAACAAACAAACAAACAAACAAACAAACAAACAAACAAACAAACAAACAAACAAACAAACCAAACAAACCAAACAAACAAACAAACCAAACAAACCAAACAAACAAACAAACAAACAAACAAACAAACAAACAAACCAAACAAACCAAACAAACAAACAAACAAACAAACAAACAAACAAACAAACCAAACAAACAAACAAACAAACAAACAAACAAACAAACAGGCCAAACCAACAAACCAAACAAACAAACAAACCAAACAAACCAAACCAAACAAACAAACCAAACAAACAAACAAACAAACAAACCAAACAAACAAACCAAACAAACAAACAAACAAACAAACAAACAAACAAACCAAACAAACAAACAAACAAACCAAACAAACCCAAACAAACAAACAAACCAACAGCCAAACAAACCCAAACAAACAAACCAAACAAACAAACAAACAAACAAACCAAACAAACAAACCAAACAAACAAACCAAACAAACAAACAAAGCAAACAAACAAACAAACAAACCAAACAAACCAAACAAACCAGCCACAACAAACAAACCAAACAAACAAACAAACAAACAAACAAACAAACAAACCAAACAAACCAAACAAACCAACAAACCAAAAACAAACAAACCAAACAAACCAAACAAACCAGACAAACCAAACAAACAAACAAACAAACAAACCAAACAAACCAGGCAAACCAAACAGGCAGGCCAGGCCAAACAGGCCAAACAAACAAACCAACAGGCAGGCCAAACAAGGCAGGCCAAGCAGGCAGGCCAGGCCAGGCAGGCCGGGCAGGCCAAACAGGCAAACAAACCAAACAGGCAAACAAACCAGGCAAACAAACAAACAAACAGGCCAAAGCAGGCCAGGCAGGCCAGGGCCAGGCCAGGCAGGCCAGGCCCAAACAGGCAGGCCAAAGGCCAAACAAAGCCAAACAGGCCAAACAAACAAACCAAACAGGCAAACAAACAAACAAACCAAACAAACCGCAGGCAGGCCCAGGCAGGCCGGGCAAACAAACAAACCAAACAAAAACAGGCAAACAGGCAGGCAAACCAAGCAGGCAAACAAACAAACAAACAAACCAAACAAAGCAAACAAACCAAACAAACCAAACAAACAAACAAACAAACAAACAAGCCAGCCAAGCAAGCCAGGCAAACCAGGCCAAACAAACCAGGCAAACAAACAAACCAAACAAGCCAGGCAAACCAGGCAGGCCAGGCAAACCAGGCAAACAAACAAGCCAAACAGGCAAACAAACCAAACAGGCCAGGCCAAACCAAACAAACCAGGCAGGCAGGCCAGGCAGGCAAACAAACGGCCAGGCAAACCAAACAAACCAACAAACCGGGCAAACAAACCAACAAACCAAAGCAAACAAACCAAACAGGCAAACAGGCCAGGCAAACCGGGCAGGCCAACCAGCCAGGCAAGCCAGGCAGGCCAGGCCAAGCAAGGCCAGGCAGGCCAGGCCAGGCAGGCCAGGCAGGCAGGCCAGGCAGGCAGGCCGGGCCAGGCAGGCCAGGCAGGCAGGCCAGGCAGGCAGGCCGGGCAGGCCAGGCCGGGCAGGCAGGCCGGGCAGGCAGGCCAGGCAAACCGGCCAAACAGGCCAGGCAGGCCAGGCAGGCAGGCCAGGCCCAGGCAAACCAGGCCAGGCCAGGCAGGCCAGGCCAGGCCAGGCAGGCCGGGCAGGCCAAACCAGGCAGGCAGGCCAAACAGGCCAGGCAAACCAGGCAAACAAAACCGGGCAAACAAACCAGGCAGGCCAGGCCGGCAAGCAAACAAACAAACAAACAAACAGGCCCAGGCCGGCAGGCCAGGCAGGCCAGGCAGGCCAGGCAAACCAGGCAAACAAAAACCGGCCAAACAGGCCAAACAAACAAACCAAACAAACAGGCAAACCAGGCAAACCAGGCAAGCAGGCAAGGCAAACCCAGGCAAACCAAAAACAAACAAACCAGGCAAACCAAACAAACAAGCCAAACAAACAAACCAACAAACAAACAAACAAACAAACAAACCAAACAAACAAACAAACCAAACAAACAAACAGGCAAACAAACAAACAAACAAACAAACCAGGCCAGGCAAACCGGGCAGGCCGGGCAGGCCAAACAGGCCAAACAAAGGCAGGCAAACAAACAGGCAAACCAGGCAGGCAAACAGGCAAACCAGGCAAACCAAACAGGCCGGCAGGCCAAACAAACCAAACAGGCCAGGCAAACCAAACAAACAAACAAACCAAACAGGCCAGCAAACAAACAAACCAGGCAAACCAAACAAACAGGCCAGACAAACCAAACCGGGCAAACAAACCGGGCAAACAGGCAAACAAACAAACAAACAAACAGGCAGGCCAACAAACCGGGCAAACCAAACAAACCAAAAGCAAGCCGGGGCAGGCCAAACAAACAAACAAACAGGCCAAACAAACAGGCAGGCCAGGCAGGCAAACCAGGCAAACCAGGCAGGCAAACCAAGCAGGCCAGGCAGGCAGGCCAGGCAGGCAGGCAGGCCGGAGGCAGGCCGGGCAGGCAGGCCCAGGCAGGCCAGGCAGGCCAGGCAGGCCAGGCAGGCCAGGCAGGCCAGGCAGGCCAGGCAGGCCAGGCAGGCCGGGCCAGGCAGGCAGGCCAAGCAGGCAGGCAAGCAGGCAGGCCGGGCAGGCCAGGCAGGCCAGGCAGGCCAGGCAGGCAGGCAGGCAGGCAGGCAAGCAGGCCAGGCAAGCAGGCAGGCCAGGCAGGCAGGCAGGCAGGCAGGCCGGAGGCAAACAGGCAGGCAGGCAGGCCAGGCAGGCAGGCCAGGCAAACAGGCCAAACAAGCAAGCAGGCCAGGCAGGCCAGGCAGGCCAGGCAGGCAAACAGGCCAGGCAGGCCAGGCAAACAAACCAAACAAACAGGCCAAACAAACAAACCGGGCAAACCGGGCAAACAAACCAGGCAAACAGGCCAGGGCAAACCAGGCAGGCAGGCCAGGCAAACAAACAAACCAACAAACAAACAAACAAGGCAAACAGGCAAACCAAACAAACCAGGCAGGCCAGGCAAACCAGGCAAACCAAACAAACCAAACAAACCAGGCAAAGGCAGGCCAGGGCAGGCCGGGCAGGCCGGGCAGGCCAGGCAGGCCAGGCAGGCAAACAAACAGGCAGGCCAGGCAGACCCAGGCCAGGCAGGCAGGCCGGGCAAACAAAGGCCAGGCAGGCAGGCCAAACCAGCAAACCAAACCAAGCAGGCCAGGGCAGGCCAACAAACCAGGCAGGCCGGGCAGGCAGGCCGGGCAGGCCAACCAAACAGGCAAACCAGGCAAACAAACAAACAAACAAAGCAAACAAACCAACAAACAAACAAACCAAACAAACCAAACAAACAAACAAACCAGGCAGGCCAAACAAACCAGGCAGGCAAACAAACAAACCAAACAAACCAAACAAACAGGCAAACCAAACAAACCAAGCAAACCAGGCAAACCAGGCCAAACCAGGCCCAGGCAAACAGGCAGGCCAAGGCCGGGCAGGCCAGGCAGGCCGGGCAGGCCAGGCAGGCCAGGCAGGCCAGGCAGGCCAAGCAGGCCAGGCAGGCCGGGCAGGCAGGCCAGGCAGGCCAGGCAGGCCAGGCAGGCCAGGCAGACAAGCAGGCCAGGCAAGCCAGGCAAGCCGGGCAGGCAGGCAGGCCAGGCAGGCCGGCCAGGCAGGCAGGCCGGGCAGGCAAACCAGGCAAACCAGGCAGGCCAGGCAAACCAGGCAGGCCAGGCAGGCAAACAGGCAGGCAAGCAAACCAGGCAGGCCAACAGGCCAGGCAAAGGCAAACAAACAGGCCAAACAGGCAGGCAAGCAGGCAGGCCAAACAAGCAGGCAAACAGGCAAACAGGCCAGGCAGGCCGGGCAGGCCAGGCCGGGCAGGCAAGCCAGGCAGGCAGGCACAGGCAGGCAGGCAGGCAAACCAGGCCGGGCGGGCAGGCCGGGCCAGGCAGGCCAGGCAGGCAGGCCAGGCAGGCAGGCCGGAGCAGGCCAGGCAGGCCAGGCAGGCCAGGCCAGGCAGGCAGGCCAGGCAGGCAGGCCAGGCAGGCCCGGGCAGGCAGGCCAGGCAGGCAGGCCAAACAGGCCAGGCCAAACCAGGCAGGCCAGGCCAAACCGGGCAAACAAACCAAACAGACAAACAAACAGGCCAGGCCAAGCAAACAAACCAAACAAGCCAGGGCCAAGCAGGCAAACCAGGCCGGGCAGGCCGGGCAGGCAGGCCAGGCAGGCAAACCAGGCAGGCAGGCCGGGCAGGCAGGCCAGGCAAACAGGCCGGGCAAACAGGCCAGGCAGGCAGGCCAGAGCAGGCAAACAAACAAACCAGGCAAACAGGGCAGGCCGGGCAACAAACAGGCCAAACAAACAGGCAAACAGGCCAGGCCAGGCCAAACAAACCAAACAAACCAAACAAACAAACAGGCCAAACAGGCAAACCAGCCAAACAAGCCAAACAAACCAAACAAACAAACAAACAAACAGGCAGGCCAGGCCAAACAAACAAACAAACAAACCAAACAAACAAACCAAACCAAACAAACCAAACAAACCAAACCAAACCAGGCAAACCAAACAAACAAACCAGGAGCCAAACCAAACAAACCAAACCAAACAAACAAACAAACAAAGCAAACCAAAAACAAACCAAACAAACAAACCAGGCAAACAAACCAAACAAACAAACAAACAAACCAAACCGGGCAAACAAACCAAACAAACCAGGCAAACAAAGCAAACCGGGCAGGCCAGGCAAACAAACAAACAAGCAAACCAAACAAACAAACCAAACAAACAAACCAGGCAGGCAGGCCGGGCAAAGGCCAAGCAAACCCAGGCCAGGCAGGCCAGGCAGGCAGGCCAGGCAGGCAGGCCAGGCAGGCAGGCAGGCCAGGCAGGCAGGCCAGAGCAGGCAGGCCAGGCAGGGCCAGGCAGGCCAGGCAGGCCAGGCAGGCCAGGCAGGCAGGCCAGGCCAGGCCAGGCAGGCCAGGCAGGCAGGCCGGGCAGGCAGGCCAGGCAGGCCCAGGCAGGCAGGCCGGGCAGGCAGGCCAGGCCAGGCAGGCCAGGCCAGGCAGGCCAGGCAGGCCAGGCCGGCCAGGCAGGCCAGGCCAGGCAGGCCAGGCAGGCCAGGCAGGCCCAGGCAGGCAGGCCAGGCAGGCAGGCCAGGCAGGCAGGCAGGCAGGCAGGCCAGGCAGGCAAGCCGGGGCAGGCCAGACAGCAGGCAGGCCAGGCCAGGCAGGCCGGGCAGGCAGGCCAGGCAGGCCAGGCAGGCAGGCCGGCCAGGCAGGCAGGCAGGCCAGGCAGGCCAGGCAGGCCGGGCAGGCCGGGCAGGCAAGCAGGCCAGGCAGGCCGGGCAGGCCCGGGCAGGCCGGCCAAACAGACCAAACAGACCAGGCCAGGCCGGCAGGCCAGGCAGGCCCGGGCAGGCAGGCCGGGCAGGCCAGGCCGGGCGGGCAGGCCAGGGCGGCAGGCCAGGCAGGCAGGCCGGGCAGGCAGGCCAAGCAGCCAGGCCAAGCAAGCAGGCCAGGCAAACCGGGCAGGCCAGGCCAACAAGGCAGGCCAGGCAAACCAAACAGGCAAACAAACCGGGCAGGCCAGGCAAACAAACAAGCCAAACCAAGCCAAGCAAACCCGGGCAAACCAAACAGGCCAAACAAACCAGGCAGGCCAAACAAACCGGGCAGGCCAGGCAAACCAGGCAGGCCAGACCAGGCCAGGCAGGCCAGGCAGGCCAGGCAGGCCAGGCAGGCCAGGCAGGCCAGGCCAGGCAGGCCAGGCAGGCCAGGCAGGCCAGGCAGGCCAGGCAGGCAAGCCGGCAGGCCAGGCCGGGGCCAGGCCGGGCCAAGGCAGGCCAAACAAGCCAGGCAAACCAGGCCGGCCAGGCAAACCAAGCAAACCAGGCCAGCCAGGCAAACAGGCAAACCAGGCAAACCAGGCAGGCAAGCAGGCAAGCAGGCCAGGCAGGCAGGCCAAACAGGCAGGCCAGGCAAACAGGGCCGGGCAGGCAGGCCAAACAAACCAAGCAAACAAACCGGCAGGCAAGCCGGGCAAACAAACCGCAGGCAAACAAGCAGGCCGGCCAGGCCAGGCAAGCCAAGCAAACAGGCAGGCCAAGCAGGCCGGGCAGGCCAGGCCAGGCAGGCAGGCCAGGCAGGGCCGGGCAGGCAGGCAGGCCAAGCCAGGCCAGGCAGGCCAGGCCAGGCAGGCAAGCCAGGCCGGGCAGGCCAGGCAAACAGGCAGGCCAAAGCCGGGCAGGCCAAGCAGGCAGGCCAGGCAAACAAGGCAAGCCAAGCAGGCAAGCAGGCCAAGCAGGCAAACAGGCAGGCCAGGCAAACAAACAGGCCAGGCAGGCAGGCCAGCCAGGCAAGGCAGGCCAGGCAGGCAGGCCAGGCAGGCCAGGCAGGCAGGCCGGCCAGGCAGGCCAGGCAGGCAGGCCAGGCAGGCCAGGCAGGCCGGCCAAGCAGGCCAGGCAGGCCAGGCAGGCAGGCCGGCAGGCAGGCAGGCCAGGCAGGCCAGGCAGGCCAGGCCAGGCCAGGCAGGCCAGGCAGGCAGGCCAGGCAGGCCAGGCAGGCCAGGCAGGCCAGGCAGGCAGGCCAGGCAGGCAGGCCAGGCAAACCAGGCAGGCCAGGCAGGCCAAGCAAGCCCAGGCAGGCAGGCCAGGCAGGCCAGGCCAGGGCAGGCAACAAACAGGCAAACCAAGCAGGCCAAACAAGCCAAACCAGGCAAACAAACAAACCAAGGCCAGGCAAACCAGGCAAACCAGGCAGGCCAGGCAGGCAAACAGGCAAACCAGGCAGGCAGGCAGGCCAAACAGGCAAACAAACCAAACAAACAAACAAACAAACAAACAAACCAAACCAACAAACAAACAGGCAAACAAACAAACCAGGCAAACCAAACAAACCAAACAAACAAACAGGCCAGGCAAACAAACCAGGGCCAGGCAGGCAAACCAGGCAGGCAGGCCGGGCCAGGCAGGCCAGGCAAACAGGCCAACAAACAGGCCAAGCAAACCCAGGCAAACCAGGCAGGCCAGGCAAACCGGGCCAACAGGCAAACAGGCAAACCGGGCAGGCCGGGCCAGGCCGGGCCGGCCAGGCAAACCAGGCAGGCAAACCGGGCAGGCAGGCAAACCAAACAAACCGGCCAAACAGGCCAGGCAAACAGGCCAGGCAAACCAAACAAACAAACCAGGCAAACCAACCAGGCAGGCAAACAGGCCGGGCAGGCAACAGCAGGCAGGCAGGCAGGCAGGCCGGGCAGGCAACCGGGCAAACAAGCCGGGCAGGCAAACCAGGGCAAACAAACAAAGGCAAACCAGGCCGGCAAACCAGGCAAACCAAGCAAACCAAACAAACAAACCAGGCCAAACAGACCAAACAAACCAAACCAGGCAGGCCAAACAGGCAAACCAGGCAGGCAAACCAAAACAGGCCAACAAACCGGCCAAGCAAACAAACAAACAAACAAACCAAACAAACAAACAAACAAACAAACCAAACAAACAAACAAACCAAACAAACCAAAGCAAACCAAACAAACCAAACCAAACAAACAAAAACCAACAGGCAAACCAAACAGGCAGGCCAGGCAAACCAAACAAACAAACCAAACCAAGCAAACAGGCCAAACAGGCAGGCCAGGCAAACCAAGGCCAAACAAGGCAGGCCAGGCAGGCAGGCCGGGCAGGCCAGGCAGGCCGGGCAGGCAGGCCAGGCAGGCCAGGCAGGCCAGGGCCAGGCAGGCAGGCAGGCCAGGCAGGCCAGGCAGGCCAAACAAACCAGGCAGGCAAACCAGGCAGGCCAAACAGGCCAGGCAAACCAAACCAACAAACAAACCAAGCAAACCGGGCAAACAAACAAACAAACCAAACAAACAAACCAAACAAACAAACCAAACAAACCAAACAAACCAAACAAACAAACCGGCAAACAAACCAAACCAAACAAACAGCCAAAAACCAAAACCAAACAAACCAAACAAACAGGCCAAACAAACAAACCAAACAAACAGGCAAACAAACAAACAAACAGGCAAACCAGGCAGGCAGGCAAACCAAACAAGCAGGCAAACAGGCAAACCAAACCAGGCCAGGCAAGGCAGGCCAAACAGGCAGGCCAGGCCAGGCAGGCCCAGGCAGGCAAACCAAACAAACAAACAGGCCAGGCAGGCAGGCCAGGCAGGCCAAACAGGCAGGCAAGCCAGGCAAACCAAACCAACAAACAAACAAACAAGCAGGCAAACCAAACAAACCAAACAAGCCAAACAAACAAACAAACCAAACAAACAAACAGGCAAAACCAGGCAAACCAACAACAACCAGGCAAACAAACCAACAAACAAACCAAACAAACAAACAAACAAACAAACAAACAAACAAACAAAACAAAACAAACAAACAAACAAACAAACAAACAAACAAACAAACAAACCAAACAAACAAACAAACCAAACAAAAACCAAACAAACAAACAAACAAACAA
>JAEIFR010000185.1:0-31418 GCA_018904105.1 Zaprionus tsacasi | reverse complement strand
TGCTACAGCTGTCATAACAGCGGATTAACATTCTATGTGTAATAACAGGGGATTAACATTCTATGTGTCGATGCATAATTGAACTCAGTTGTATGCTTCTCTAAACTCTCTTGTAATTTTGCGGTCAAAGCGATAAGACGTAATTTGTATGTATACCTAAAACAATGAATTTAAATGGATAAATAAAAGTGAAGATAAATCGTGCATATATGATTCTTGTTTGCGAACCCCATTACTATGATGCCAAAGCAGTGAGGCATCACAACTATTCATTGGTGGCCCATGAGGGGAGCCTTGCTTATAAGAATCATATATAATAATTGCTAAAAGCTGTTTGGCAATTTTATCTTCATCCACATCAAAATCACCGTTCCACGTGCCTACGTTTTCTATCGCGCTCGCTCTCATCACGACAGAGCAGTATACGCAAACCTCCGCGCTCGCTCTCATCACGACAGAGCAGTATACGCAAAATTCGCTCTCGCTCTCATCACGACAGAGCTAAATAAGTCCCGTTGCCATTCGATTCCGTTAGAATTGCCGAAATCTCTTTCAACTTGAAAAGAAGACGTCAAAGAAGAACATAGATAACATACGAGCATTTGCGGACAGTGGAGCAAAGTCAGTATAAATCATGTCGAAGTTTGATCAACTGGTGCGAGTTCAAACTGACCGCATTGAGTCTTTGAAGCGTTTGTTCAGTAATGTGAAAAAGGACTCGAGTGTGCGGAAAACGGAAATATATTTCGAAAAACGTTTGAATCAAATCGACGAGCATAGCAAAGCATTTGATCAGACGCATCACACACTTATATGCATGGCAGACTACGAAGAAAGTGTGTATAACCAACAAAATACAATCAGCCAATTCGAAGATCTATGCATGGAAGTTTACTGTTTTGTGGCAGAAGAAAAGAAACGAATATATCCAGTTACAGTGACGCACAACGAATCAACTAACTCCACAATAGCATCACATGCAGAGGAAATACGGATACCATTGCCAAAATTACCAGTTCCGAAATTCTCTGGCAACTGCGCGGACTGGCCAAGTTTTCATGATGCATTTCTACGCTTGATTCACAATAATGAACGTCTGGATAAGATTCAAAGGTTCCATTTTTAAAGGAAGCATTACCAGTAGGCCTGGACAACGACATCCGCCAAATCGCTTTAACTGAAGCAAACTATGAAGTCGCTTGGACCACACTCCTACAACGGTATAACAACCCACGCATTGTGTTCGCCAGCCACATGAACATGCTCTACAACTTACCGAATCTTTCTAAAGAAAAATCTGCTGACATACGCTCTATGGTTAGCACAGTCAACGTCTGCATTGCCGCTTGCAATACCGTCAAAGCGCCACTACAGGGAGGAGATTTTTGGCTGACTCATTATCTAACAACCAAACTACCTAAAGACACTCACACAGCGTGGGAGCATCATCTGGGCAGCAAGATTGATGTTCCTTCATACAAAGATCTGCAGCAATTCCTCAATGATCGACTTGTTACGTTGGACGCTATTGAAAGCCGTAACGCGTGCAGCGGCATAAAACAGTCACATGAACCTTCAGACGGCACTAAACGCGTGCGTGTGCACAGCGCCCACACCAGGTCGGGTGCTTCCACGTCCGCTTGCTATCATTGTGGCAATTTACACATCCTTCGAAGATGTCCGCAATTTCTCTCGATGGATTGCTACCAACGGAAAGAAGTGGCCAGCAAGGCAAATTTATGTCTAAATTGCCTGGGAAAATCGCACACACAAGCAAACTGCCCCAGCAATAAGAATTGTCTACATTGTGGTCAACGTCATCACACGATGTTACATTTTCCAGTAACACCGCCAACGCTGATAGCCTCCTCGACATCATGCCAAAGTTCGGCAGCCAGTTCAGATGCCAAGCCGACTCTACAGTGCATGTCAACTACAACTTCACCTATGACTCATCGAAAGGTACTGCTAGCAACAGCTCGGGTTGTACTCAGCAACACACATACAGGATGCCAGGCCACGGTAAACGCGCTTCTTGACCAAGGATCAGAAGCAACTATCATTTCGGAGCATGCTGCGCAGTCTCTCCAGCTCTCCCGAAGCACAACTCGTACTTCAATCACCGGAGTCGGTCAAGATTCAGGCCGACGCTGCAAATTCATCGTAAGTTGTTCGGTGCAAACAGCAACTAACCCAAATTTCTCATTAAAGGTCGACGATGCTTATGTTTTGAACACGTTGACATCACACATGCCAAGTCAAAGTTTTCCAGCGGGAAACTGGAGTCATATCCATGGTCTCACGCTCGCAGACCCCTATTATTATAGATCCAAGCGAATCGATATAATTTTTGGAGCCGACCTTATGGCACAACTCTTGTTACCTGGAACAAAGATTGGCTTGCCAAACGAACCCATAGCGCAGAATACTCAACTCGGATGGGTTCTGTTAGGCAATGTTGGCAACACGCATATTACACGCCACATTCGTTGTAATCATGCCATAATAAACTCCGAAGAGCTGCTTAAAGTATTCTGCGAGGTGGAATCAGTTCCAGAACGCCCAAAGCTCTCCAAAGAAGATCAATGGTGCGAGTCTTTCTTTAAACAGACCCATCAACGTCAACCAGACGGCAGTTATCAAGTCCGTTTGCCATTCAAGAGGAACTTTGATCCCAGTATGACGCTCGGAAAATCTCATCAGATCGCCCTGAACAGATATCTTCAACTCGAAAGGCGCCTTCAAAGAGACCCAGACAAATGGAGCAGATACTGCAAAGGAATTGAAGAATATTTTCAACTAGGACAAATCACGTTGGCAGAGACGAGCGAAAACTCAACCATAACCACGGATTCCTACGGTCAGCATGTTGCATCATGCGTGCTACCACATCATGCAGTTTTCAAAGAAGAAAGCCTCACCACAAAACAACGTATCGTTTTTGACGCCTCGGCCCGGACCTCAAATGGCAGATCGTTAAACGATGTATTATGTGTTGGTCCCACGCTGCAAAATGATCTGCCAGCCGTTCTCTTAAATTGGAGACAATATCAGTTTGTTTTCACTGCCGATATACAACGAATGTATCGCTGTATCAATGTCCACCCTGATGACACGCAGTACCAGAGGATTTTATGGCGGGCGGCGGATGGAGTCATCAGACAGCATTGCCTTACTACCGTCACGTTTGGAACAGCGTCTGCACCTTATACAGCTATAAGAGTCATCCATCAAATAGCTGAAGACACACAGACAAAATATCCTATGGCATCCAACGTTCTCAAAAATGAGATATATGTCGACGACATTCTCTCAGGCGATCATTCACACGAGGCAGCAATACGGAAAAGTTTGCAAACTATGCTAGCTTTAAAATCCTCTGGCATGGAGCTACGGAAATGGGCTAGCAATGACCAGGATCTTATGGCAACGATACCTCTCGAACATCGATGCAAGCAGACATCCCTCAGTTGGGACAATGCGGACACCATCAAAACACTGGGTATGTACTGGTTGCCCAAGCAAGATTGCTTCACTTATAAATTACAAGAAAATACTCCAGCCGGTATAACAAAACGGGAAATCCTATCGACCATAGCACGTTTATTTGATCCTCTTGGATTAATCGCTCCAGTTGTAATTTCAGCAAAGATTATATTGAAAGAAATTACACTAGCGAAGCAATATCATGAGGACGGATCGAGTACATCACTGGATTGGGATGAGCCAGTTCCCAACACCATTGCCGTCAAATGGCAACAATTTCGACAGCAGCTAATGAATGTTAACACGATCAAGATACCACGCAGCGTCAAATTTATACCACAATTTAGTAGTGAGATACAACTGCACACCTTTTGCGATGGATCCTCCAGTGCTTACGCAGCAGCAGTGTATGCACGCACCCAACAGTCTGATGCGACTTTCTATACAACTCTCATCGTTGCGAAATCAAAAATTTCGCCAACCAAGCCGTTAACAATACCGCGCACTGAGCTATGCGGCGCAGTATTAGCTACCAAACTCACCAAATGGGTGCTGGAGAATAACCGATGGACCAGTGCACACATATCTACCTTTTATTGGACCGATGCTACCATTGTTCTGCACTGGATTAAAGGAGACATTACAAGGTGGAAAACGTTTGTAGCCAACCGAGTGTCTTACATTCTCGACCACACCTCAGCGGCTCAGTGGCACCACATAGACACATCGGAAAACCCAGCAGATTGCGCAACCAGAGGCCTACCACCGAGCCAAATACCTGATATCTGGTGGCATGGCCCATCCTGGCTATGCAAACCCCACAATATTTGGCCAAACACGCAATCACAATTGCTCAATCCAGAAGAAACGGATCTGGAGGCCAAATCCATAAAAATTAGAGCCTTCACTACCTTGTCAGACACAAAGGATTCTATTATTGACCGATTCTCGTCGTATACAAAACTGCTACGTGTCACGGCATACATGTTACGATTCTGCCACAATGCTCATGCTCGAGCACAACGAAAGCACGGATCACTCTCTCCTGATGAACTGGATGAGGCCTTGTGCTGCATAGCTCGCCTTGCACAATCCGATACATTTCACGCCGACATCCAAGCGCTTAAAAGGAACAAGCCGTTACCACCCCGTAGCACACTTTCAAATCTTACGCCGTTTCTTGACAACAATATCTTGAGGATTCGTGGCCGTCTCAAGCATTCAAATCTCTCTTTTTCTCGAAGACATCCACTTATATTACCTCATTGTCACCCACTTACAGATTTGGTAATTCAACACTCTCATCAGGTCACTCTACATGGCGGCGCTCAATTAACACTGGCTCACATACGATACAAATTCTGGATTCCCAGAGGCAGACAAGCAGTCAGGCGAATCATTCGGAAATGCGTCACATGTTTTAAGGTAGCTCCAGTCGCAGCGAAGCAATTAATGGGTGATCTGCCATTACATCGAGTCAACCCCCAACTCGTCCATTCATTACAACAGGAGTTGACTACACCGGTGCGTTTGAACTTCAAGCTGCGCGTGTACGAGGATCTACTACCTACAAAGGCTATGTAGCCATTTTTATATGCTTAGCAACCAAGGCAGTCCACTTGGAAGCCGTCACTGGACTTTCAACAGAGCACTTTCTACAAGCATTCACGCGATTCACCGGACGTCGAGGACAAGTTCAACATATGTACAGTGATAACGGCACAAATTTTGTTGGCGCCAGTACAGCGCTTAACCAGCCCATCACTTGCAAGGCAGCCCTAAATGAATCGACATGCCAACATGGGACAAGGTGGCATTTCACACCTCCATATTCTCCAAATTTTGGTGGCATCTGGGAGGCAAACGTGAAAGCAATGAAGCATCATCTTAAACGGATCGTCGGCAGCCACAAGCAGACGTATGAGGAGCTTACGACAGTTCTGATCAGGATTGAGGCATGTTTGAACTCACGTCCACTTTGCCCGCTAACCGCTGACCCTGATGATTTAGAAGTGCTCACCCCAGCACATTTCCTAATTGGTGACGCACTACTGGCACCGCCACAAGGTCGGCCGAGCAATAAGCCTTTGCGTGAATTATTTCTTGCACAACAACACATGACGCGACAATTCTGGTCCCAATGGTCTCGTGATTGGTTGTCACACTTGCAAACTCGACCTAAGTGGGGTCAAATCAAAGAGAATCTTAACATCAACGACTTAGTCATTATAAAGGATGATAATCTACCTCCAGCTAAATGGACTGTAGGCCGAGTCGTCGAACTGCACCCTGGATCGGACTCGCTAGTCAGAGTGGTTACATTAAAGACGAAATCTGGCATTCAAAAGAGGTCGATCACAAAGCTTTGTCCACTACCTATTTCGACCTAATTATGATCAACACACGGACCAAGAATAACAAGGAACCTTCATGCTGGACGACGCATTGGCGGGCGGCATGTACGGATTATGAGTAGAGTCACCCGGTGCTACAGCTGTCATAACAGCGGATTAACATTCTATGTGTAATAACAGGGGATTAACATTCTATGTGTCGATGCATAATTGAACTCAGTTGTATGCTTCTCTAAACTCTCTTGTAATTTTGCGGTCAAAGCGATAAGACGTAATTTGTATGTATACCTAAAACAATGAATTTAAATGGATAAATAAAAGTGAAGATAAATCGTGCATATATGATTCTTGTTTGCGAACCCCATTACTATGATGCCAAAGCAGTGAGGCATCACAACTATTCATAGGTCTGTTTTTTCTTCCATTTCCATAGATATCTTGGTACGAAAGGAACCTAGCTACGCTGACTATGGCCCACAGGGTCTCCTAGGCAATTCTCGATATGGTAGGGTTACCAAACTGTGTATGTGCTAGAGACATGTTCGTATATTCCTAATGCGTAAAATACGATTCAGCAAAATCTTTCGCATGTAAAACTAAAACTGTCTGAAACTGCTCTACCCTC
This sequence comes from Zaprionus tsacasi, assembly GCA_018904105.1. Classification (NCBI taxonomy): domain Eukaryota; kingdom Metazoa; phylum Arthropoda; class Insecta; order Diptera; family Drosophilidae; genus Zaprionus; species Zaprionus tsacasi. The sequence continues at coordinate 24,953 of JAEIFR010000185.1, read as the reverse complement.
TTCGTATCCCCCCCCCTCGACGCCCTAACTACGCCACTGTCCCAGTGCTGGCTTTGTTCGCTCGCTCAGACCCGGCTCGGGCTGCCAGTTCGTCTGTCAATTAGACGTTAATGTATTGCGATTGTACTTGAAGCTATACGCAATTACAATGGAACTCCGACTGGATGATGTCTATGGCGTATGGCAGGGATCTGGGGGGGGGGTACCGAGGGGGCACTGATTCCAGCCATAAGCAAATGAACACGTTTCTAGAGTGACGGATGGACGGACAGATCGAGAATTACGATATATGCAAAGCAAGTTGAAGCTGTCCCAGTCCCAGCTCAGTTTCACAGATACCCTGTAAATAAATTTGAAAATCAATACCAGGCACCGGCAGAGTAATCCAATTTGAGAAATAACTCAAAATTTCCATCAGTTGAGTAGGCTGGAAGGGGGCGTTTGTGGGTTCATCAAAGTTGGATCTCTGACCACACCCATGGGTTACCAACATCTTCAATTTTATTCGGTTATGTGCTGAGATTTGGAGTTGAAGATGGAGTTGCTGCTGAGGTTGGATGCATGCCAGAGTCACCTCAAGATCGAGTCAAAGATATGGACAGAGCAACACGCGTCAGTTTTTATTACGCCCCCTCTGGCATGGGGTATATGCGTTATGAGCACAGGCTTGCAATGTCCAGAAGGAGGGAGCTATAACTACGCATATATCTGTTGATTTTCGTATTACTCAAGTTATAGAAATGCAAAAGAATTCGTAAAATTAAAGTAAACTCAAATATGAATGAATCTTCATTTAGTTTTGCTATATTAAAACCCCAACTAAATATAAAGATATTGCAATGAAGGTTTAGTCATAATAACTGTGTAGTACCCTTTATATGCTGTCTAAATTTCATGCAAATGGGCGCACTATGTACCATAATAATTCGATTTATTTCCTATCTAATATAATTAGGCTTATAATTAGGTATTTCTAAGTGATTTCAGAGATATTTCAGTTACTTGAGAGTTGTCAGCAAGGGTATCTGCAAATCGTTGTGCTTGATTTGTGTCTCTTGCTTTCTTCGATTTTCTTTGCTCGTTTTTTTTTATTTCCTCAACTCTTTGGGGCTCAGTCTCCTGGGGTCGCTTGATCAACGTCGTCGATTTCGATGGCAGGCAACGAGTGTGGAAGACAGGCAAAAAAAAAGAGGCATGAGACGAAAGACACGGCACACACACACACACAGACACACACATACCCTGTCCCTGTCCGTATGTCTGTTTTTAAGGTGCGGCAGATTGTTGTCGTTGTCGTTGTTGTTGTTGTTGCAGTTGTTGCTGCAGTCTTTATAGACGCTATACATGGCTTGCTTGACTTCGGTTTGGTTTTTGGCTTCGTTGTTGTTGTGTTCTCTTTACTTATCAAATACCCTAACAGTGTGTGCATTTATTTTGATGAGAAGTTTGTAACGTTGTTGAAAAAGGTTTTATAAATTATAATATTAAAATACTTTATTAAAATCTTCAACTCTATATATTATATGTATTCTTAAATTATATATATATTCTTGATCAGCTTAAATCATTTCGTTTGAAATTTACAAATCTCTATAAATAAACAGTACTTTTCGCTATAACAATAACGTTTGATAAATAATTAATAATAAATTAATAATTAATTAAAAAAATAATTTGATAAATACTAAATATTGATAAAGATATTTAATATCGCAAATCAGTTGAAATTTTGTATTTGGAAAGAAGAAAAATCGGTGAAAATTTGTGCCATACACTCTAAAGGCATAGACGCGTCGTTGTGCTATAAATAATTAAATATTATACATTCAAGAACAGCTTAAATCAAAGACGAATAATCCTTGAAAATTTGTGCAATACATTCTTAGAGTATAAACACGTCGTTATGCTGTAAATAAATAAATAGTATATATTCTTGAACAGCTTAAATCAAAGAAGAATAATCCTTGAAATTTTGTGCTATACATTCTAAGGGTATAGACACGTCGTTTTGCTGTAAATAAACCAATCTTGTTTTTTTCGCTACCTTTTCTTGGTTGTTTTTGTTGTTGGCTGTGGTTAACTTGGCTTATAGCCTCGTTGTTGTTGTTGTTGTTGTAATGGCCGCAGCATACGATGCCATTGTTGTTGTTGTCTTTTTCATGCCATTTAAGTCTTATTTATGGTTCTCGTTGATGATCGTGTTGATGGTCGTCTCTTTTTTTTCTGTTCCTCCATCCTCCTCCTTTTATTTCTACCCTTTTTTTCTTCTCTCTGATTTCTTCGGTTGTTGTTGTTGTTGTTTCAATCTTTGATTTGTAACTCGTGTGCCCCGAGTTGCGTGAGTACAGCAGGAGTAACTGATCTTACCTTACCAGGTAGAGGCTTAAAGAGACCCTGCTCAGGATCACATTTACTTTAATCTCTAGAATATTCAAACAACAGGTTTAAGTAAAATTTGAAAATCTCTTAATATACATATCATATATTCTATTATTCTGATATTACCCAATGTTTGCATGTAGTGCAACTGATAGTCGTATATGCCCGCACCGCATGCATTGCATGCACTCGTTCCGCAGATTGGCCGATTGATTTTTAACCTTTTTTGGTTAAGTTTATTTTCACCATTTGTTGATTTTCTCTTTTTGGCACTGTTCGCTTGCGAATGCATTGCAGTATTTTTCGCTTTTAACTTCAGATACCCTAACCAAGTGAGTTCTATACTATATTGAGGATATTAAATGTATAAATACAGAAAGGAATAGTTTTATATGTTTCCCTTATATTTTCTTTTTATTGTCAGTAAGAAATTTTATTTATAATATCTAAATCTTTTATTTAAGGTACCCCTATAACATGAAGTTTCATGGTATTAGTTGAAATGTCATTCAAGCTTATACACAGTATTTTCTGAAGAGTTTTCAGATTCGATTTTGCATTAATAATATAACTCTATATCTATCAGTTAGTTTACTATGGTTTGCAGGGTAGTCTGACTTCAAAATGGAACTGCAATTCGGCTTAAATTATTTTTCCTATTGTATGGGACTGGTATAAATGTTGTTATTGTAACTGTTATTGTCGATTTTTCTTTTTTCTTTAGGCACAATCGCAGGAAATCAATTATAAAGCGCTTTTATCGTTGGGCTTCATTGGGCACGTTAATTTTGTGAAGAGAGTATTTTGTTTTAAATTTCCCTATCTTTAATTGAAATTGTATGAAAGTGTCTAGGCTAGTATATACCACTACATACATGCATGTATTACAGGTTTTCCGTTTTTTTTTTAAAGAGTTTTTATTGTGTCCCCAAAAAAGTAGATAGTAGTAGGTAGTGCCGGGCTACCCCAGTTACAACAATCGCTGTTGTTACCCAGGGTACTCGGGTAGTACTCGTTGGTTTTTTCCATTCTTCTTTCTGCGGGTTCTCTGGTTCTGTCTTCTGTCTGGACATGATTGCGCACCGTCGTCGTCTCCGTCGTCGCCTGAGGGCACCGGAAAAAATGCAATAAATTTTCGACCATGTTTTATATTTGTTTTTTTTTTCGGTTTTCGTTTTGGTTTTCGGTTTTGTTACCTATCGATTTCGTTCAAATGATTTCTTCAGACCTTTATTTATGTGTAGTATTTCTTTCGTATCAGGAAGTTGCAGTTTAGTCCGCCTTCCCATTGCTTTTCTCTCAATTTTCGTTTTCCGTTTTGGTATATCGTAACCCTGCAGATGCGATCGTTAGTTTAATTTCTACATACGTACATATATAGGGAGTATGACAAGTTGTAGGCTAGTTGGGGGACTCCTAGGGCTGCTCCAGTTATCTGAAGAGACTCGATCCGAAAACGATGCGTTATGAGATTATTTCTGAATGTGTAAAAGGGACGCCTATAGAATGCCTTGCATATTGATTGAGAAATTCAATACATCCAATCGTATTTGTTATATATTGCGGCGAAATATCACTTAAGAATCTAACTGGCCTTAAATATAGTAAAAATTTCGTTGACAAAAAAAAATAAATAAATAAATAAGAAAAGCAAAAATAACAAACAAAATTTTGACTTACGTGAGAGGACGGATTTAAACCATAGAGATAGGTCTGCAAAGTTGCATTATGAGACCATTCAGGGACAAAAATAAATTATTATTTATTGATACTGATCACGAATATATATACCTAATTGGATCGGAGATGTCTCCTTCTGCCAGTTTGCTCAAACTTATAATACCCTTCTACTCGATGAGTTGGGGGTATAAAAAGCCGAAGAACAAGTAAAACGTTGTCAAACTAGTTGTGGATAGACCTAGGTTAGTTCTCGACTCAGACTCGGAAAGAGAGAGATTTGAGACAACTCAGACTCGCAGACTTTATCTCGAGTCGGGCTTGACCGAGACTCAAGATGCGAGACTCGAGACGGGAGACTTGAGAGAATCGAGCGGGGAGAGGAGGGAGATGGGAGACCTGTTTCTTGACTTAGATTCGTTTCATGTTTATGGTGTTTGGATCGAGATACACACAGACAGCACAGTCAAAGTGGTTGGGCCAGCCAAACAACAAAGAGTCTGTCCCGAAAGATCTGTCCGAGTTGTATTCTTTCCAAGTTGTTGTTGTTGTTTACGAACAAGAAGTTCTACGGCAATGGATGTGGTTTGTGGTTTAACTGCTTTTATGGTAAGACAAGAGTTTAAGCTGTGCTCTGCTAGCAGATACCCTGTAATAGAAAAAGCACATGTAGTTATAAAACTTGACTTGGGTTAATCATGATATAACTATGCTAACTTAGGTTAAGCTGGGTTATACACGGATATACAGCCCCTAAATTACTTATATACTTTCCGTAATAAATGAACCACAAATTGACAACAAACAGTGGCAACAACTTTGGCCAAAACAACAACGACAATCGCAGTCACGAAGTTGGGTTGGTCGCTCTGATATCTTGGGTTTTTGGTTGTTTGGTAGTTTGCTCGGTTCGGTTCGGTTCGGTTTGTTGTTTTCGTTTGTTTGGAACCAGTTTTGACTTCAGGTCTAAACAGTTTTTTTCTGTTTTTGTTTTTTTTTCTCTTCTGTTTTTTACAATATTGTTTTCTTTTTTAACGGCAGCGCTGCTGACTGCGATTCCAGTTGGGTTTGTTGTTGTTGTTGTGGTTTTGACCCAAGCCTCTTTTTATAACAAAAAGAAACTGGTATACCAACTACTCGGTACTTACTCAGTCCGCTCCCCTCCCCTTCCCTTCGTCCTGCTCCCCCGCTGTAGCCAGTTGCAAGCTCAACTCACGACATTGTGGCCAATTTGATGTGCATCTCGTATGGTTAAGTACCGCTCCGACGCCTCCAGCCTCCAACCTCCAGTCTCGAACCACCCAACCCCCAACTCATCCACGCAGTGGATTATGCCTAGGAGAGGTTTTTGCTGGGTGCTGATGGGTCCCGTGCGGTTTATCAATCATTAACAGGCACCGCTCACACACACACACACATACACACACCCATAAAAGCAGGAGCGTAGCCGAAATTGTCGAGCTGCCCCTAAACGACCATCATATTATACAGATGCGGTCTCTTAGATTTACAAATGGCCTAAAAATGCCTAGAGTAGCCCAAAAAAAGGCAGGGTATAACAAAAAAAAAAATAAAAAAAAAAACTTAAGTGAACCAGAGAAATGACCAGTGAAATTTTAGCTGTGCCCATAAGATTTAACGACTAGAAGAATATGCTGGAACCTTGTGTAGGATGCGTTAGAAGAGAAGTTGATTAGAAACACGCTCTGGGTAGGTATACCCAGGGATGTGTATGTGCTCAAGAGCAAGGTTGGATATTTCTGACATTCTAATGTGCTTGAGAAGCTACTGCGAACCTCACGAACTAGTTCCAGCTGTAAGTTAAACATATCCATAGTACTTTTAGGTTGAATTGTCTTGGGTAAGATTCGGTATGCCTAGATTAGGTATCGTATAATATAGCTAATTATGTGTATGTGCTCAAAAATAAGTGAGATTTTTCTTAAGCCTTTTCAAAGTTTCAAGACCTTGAAGAAGCTCGCGAACTAGTTCCAGCTGCAATATGTATGTGAAATTATTTAATTTATGGGACTTATTGGTTAGGTTAGCTAAGATTAGGTATAGTAGGTATAGGTAGGGATGAGGGATGTGCTCAGGATTTTTTTCAAAGCCTTTTCGATGTTCCAAGACCCTGAAAAACTTCACGAACTAGTTCCAGCTGCAATACATAACTGAATTTAACTAATTTATAAAACTTTTAGGTTACTTTAACTATATGATTTATTATTATACTGTACTATAAACTGCTAGAATATTATTTAGCTTAATAATCATGCCCAGATAATTATCTCTTAGGTCTTTAAGAGACCCACAAAGAGTATGAACCCATCCCTATTGAAGGTTTCGCCCCCTTTTGGCAGTTTTTCCTGTTTCTATTCCAATTTGAGATTCGGCTAACCGCAGCTGAGAAAATAAGGCGACAAAGTGTATGTCAATAGCGCATAGAGGGAGAAAGTGAAATAAAAGAGAGAGAAGAGAGAGAATGATAGGGGAAGAGGAGAGAGCACATAATTTGGTTTGCTTAGTTTTTGCTACGTTTCGGTATTTTTATTGCAATTTCTGTTAGTTAGTTTGCCTGCGACGAGGACAAACAAGCAAGTTCCTAACTCCCCCGACCCAGTGTGCCCGCAGCAAGCGTATCCCTCGCCCAATTCCAGAGTGTGGACCGCACCGGACCAAATAGAGAGAGATAGAGCGAGAGAGAGAGAGAGAGATAGAGCAATGTAACATGCCAAATGTGTCCCGGAATTTAATTAAACATTTTCTGCGCTTATTCGTGTATACAGTTATCCGTCCTCGCCCTGCTCCTCCTCCTCCAGCTGCTCTCTAATCTCCCCCAGAAGAGGCTAGCAGATTGTCCTGGCAAGCCGACGGGTTGTTTGGCCCATCGATTTCAGGACCTGTGTGTGGAATGGTGGGGGGGGAAGCCAGCAGGTCTTGGCGAAGGTTATTGACATATTTTAACAACTATTTGCAAAAGGCTTTAGTTTCACTTCAATTCCGTTTCCCTTTACACCCCAAACCCCCTTGCCCTCCCCCCTTCCCTCACATTGAAACAAGTGTAAAATGTCTTCATCCCGTTAGATCTTTTGTCCGCCCCGTCAGGCTTGTCCACCGTCCGTCCCGCTCAACTGTCCTCGCGGCATCAATATTTGTATGCCTGCAAATATTTGCCATTTGCTATGTAAATAACTTTATTTAAATTACTTTATCAACGGAACCAAACGGAGTCAAATAAAACAAGTAAAAATATTGCAGATATCGCAGTCGCTGCTCGACTGTGACATACTCAGTGTTTGCAAATGCATTAAAATTCTATATGGATATTACTTATGTTTATATTGACAAAACAGAAGTCATTCCTAGGGCTGTCAATCATAGTTTTCCCTTGAAATTCCTATCACATATAGGTTGCCTTAAAATGTACCAAGTTTTCATTTCTGAAATGTATACCATGAGCTCTCATAAATTACGTTAGGCAAATATTTTATTTATTTATAGTTTATACTTTTATACAATTTGAAATGCACCTAGGAAATCGCATGGAACTTTATGTACTTTAAATTTGATACATTTTTGTACTTATTTTACATATTATTAAATATTATAAACTTTTTCTATGAGCTAATACTAATGTTTATAATAAAATAAACCTAAATATATGTTTATTATTATGTATTTTATTTCTTTCTGAAATATAGAAAAGTTTTAAAAATTAACTAGGAAATTATATGTTACTTACTTAAAAATTAATAAATTATTGTACCTATTTTGCTTTATTACAAATAAATGATTTTTCACATATTGAATGTACCTAAATAAATGTATGAAATAAAATTGAATTTATATGATAATTCAAATACGATAAGATATTGTAATTTGCTTAGCATACATAATATTATATTCTATAAATAATCATCTCTAAAATACTAAGTTATTAATAACTAATCCTACTTCTACCGACCTAAAAAGATGTTTTTTGTTTTCCTCAATCTCCTACAGAGATTTAACAAATGTTTAAGTTTTTTTGCAATCTATCAACTCTCTATTAACAGCAAATCTATAGTATAGGGTATAAGAACAGAAAGAATTGCAATATTTGAGGCACCGCCTGTTTGCATTGACCAAACAGCTGGGAACTTCAGCTGGCTTAGTATGCTAAGGAGCAGCAAAAACGGACAGTAGAATTATGCGAAATTCAAAACTTGTGCTACCCCTAATACATATTCCCGTACTCTTCTTCAGTTAAGTTTTTGCGAATTTTTAAATTAAATCAGATGCCATTATTTAAAGTTTAAGCTTAAAGAGTCTTAGATCTTTCAGAAATTTAAGTTTCTCACCAAAAAGAAATAAAGAAAAATAATTTTTTTTTTCAACATGAATCGTTTGCCCTGTTGTAGCACTCATCTATCTATCTGTCTAGTAATTAGTATCGCTTACTTTAAGCTGTTTCTTTTTTCAGCACACTATGCCATCTATCATTCCATTAAGGAAACGTCATCTTATTAATCTCCCACTTAATTAATTAATATATCTATCTCATTGCACGTCTCTGAGCTAAGCAGGAAATGCATCATGGCAGCTTACTTGAGATAAATAAAAAAGCCTGTAGCCTCTCTCTCTTTTCTTCTTCTTGCCTGACCACTTCTCTCTCCACTCTTTCTTTCGCTCTCTATGAGCTACAGCCCGGACCTGTAATACAACTACAGCAGATGAGGATTTTTCCACTTCCCTACGTAATGCACTGAGGTACTATGAGAAGAATTATATGATCTAAGGAGAGAGTTTGTAGTGTGATCATTCAATATGAACTGATCTATTAAAGAAATACTATACCATATATATCGTATCTTAATTGTAAACTATTCAAGAATATATATATATAGCTATAGTTAAACATAGTTATTTAAACATATATGCTGATATAGATATTTTCTGTCTAATTGTCTTAATTGGCAACTGATCTTTTAAGGAAATACTATACAATATATATCGTATCCAAATTATAAACTATTCAAGAATATAAATCTAAAGTTATACATACAATATTTATTAAAATATATTTGCTGATATATATATAGATATATTCTGTAAATTATGTATGTCCTATAATTGGGCATATGATAGACTCTCTCGCAAGAAACCGATTCCCACTCAAGATCGATGCAAATAAATTACGAAATCATTTGCTTACGTTCCCTTAACATTACAGATAACAAAAAACCCAAATTGAAAACCTCAATATCTTATCGAAAACAGATATGCCATACAAATAAGATGCTTAAGCTTGGAGGGGGAGGAGGATGTTTAAATGGAATTGAGGAAATGAAAACAAATTAACAACATTTATGTGCAACATTGAAACACTTGCGGAATACGAAGACACGAGTTCCTAAAAAGAAAGAGAATGAATAAAGGGAAGAAGAACAAAAAAGAAAATGACACTTTTGCTCGTTTTCCCAGTTTGAGAAATGCAAATTTATTGGAATTTAATTTCAAAGTGAGAGAAACGAAACAAAACAAAAAACGAAAATGTACTAGAGTAGTAGAAGAAAAGACAGTACTACACTCACATTCAGATTCAGTTTCAGACCGCCATTATGTACAGAGAGATAGAAAGAGGGAGAGGGGGATTGCAAGTCAGGGCGGAGGGGTACTACGAAACGAAACCAACAACAAATTCGGCATATAAACGAGCGCATAATGAGCTTCATAGAGAGCCTGCCTTTGGGATGGAAAGATGTATGATTAGTTCAATGCATACGACTGTGAGATACCCTGTATGTGTGATATGTGATTAAATTATCATAATTCAAATAAGGTAGCCTTTTTCTGGCTTCCAGTTCGATCTGAAATTAAGTGAACCATTTTAAAAGGTTTTAGAGATTTAATCTGTCTGCAGTCTTTCGTATCTATCAAAGAACCTTCAATTTGATCCTTAAACTAGATCATTAATACAGCCATATTGTATTATAAGAATCAAGAACTACAATAAAATGTTAACAACACGAATATACCCTGCTTTTGCTAACAGCAAGAGGCGCTTAGAGAGAGAGAGAGAGAGAGAAAGAGATTGTGGATTGAGAATCGCATTAAATGTCTAAAAATACAGCTGGAAACGAGGCACACACATATATTAAACACGCCCTACGCCCGACTACCGTACACCGTACCCTCTCCTCTTCCCTCCCTCTGGAGGAAGCAGCATAAGTAACGGGCCCGACGCGACTGAGCTGCCTTTTTTATGCTCCGTGCATATCATGCAATTACTTTCCACTCAAATGTCAATTTAAATTGAAGTTTTATGCAAAAACCATACTTGAAACTTTCTGCTACAGTCCCTACTCCTGCCCCTGCCCCTCTTCTCTCCCCCCTATATCTTCGCAAGTTTCCCCAAGAACAATACGCCGCATGGCAACTCAATCTGACACGCCCTGCCCTGCCCTCTGTCTCTGCCTCCTCTGCTGCTCGTCTCGTCTCGTCTCGATTCCAAAAAAATACCCAATCCTCCATACGCCATGCTCATTTCCGGAACAAGCTACTCCGGCTCCGGGGCAGCAGCTTGACTTGACTGGGACACCCTGCCGCCGCCTGGTCGTGTTTGCGTTCAGCTTTTTATGTGTTAGATGCACATTTCGGAAATTAAGTTGAAATTTATTAGCACATCTTTGTCGTCGAATTACATGGATTGGTTTTTTCGCAGCTCCAAGTGGGGATCGGATGTGTACGCACTCGATAGGGTACTCTACCGTGCTCATAGTGGGTACTCTACTCTGCTAAACTCAAATGATTCGATGTGGAAATAATGAAAATCATTATCGATGCGAAGAGAACTCTCTACTCTTTACCTTGTTAAGAGCACCCTATATGGTTTATCTGCTAGAGAGAGAGAGAGAGAGAGGGCGCTTTTAATTGACTGCGCACTCAACTGATATGCCAGACTCAATCAAATGTAGCGCACTTTAGCGCTGTAAAATGTATCTGAAGGACCCTTCAAATGGGGATAACCCACACACACTCACACACACACTGATATTTATTTGCACACATACTCACGCATGGCCAACTCTGTCTGTGTGTGTGTGTGTGTGTGTGTGTGTATTAGTGCCTCAATATTACACAATTTCGAATCGCATCAAGTCGTTAAAAGTTTCGATTACACAACGCGTTTTACAATTGCCAAACAGAATGGATTTCGAATAGGGCGGAGGATTGCGAATCCGGGGCAGCACAACAACAACAACAACAAGAACAACAGAGACCGCAACTAACGTCGGTCGGTAGTGCCTGGAACAGAGCGAGAGAGAGAGAGAGAGAGAGAGAGAGAGAGGGTGCTAAAACAAATATTGAAAGTGGCATTAAAACCGGAAAAAAGCAATGCCACCTTCGGTACGCCGAAGATTATATACCCTAGCAGAGAATTCTCATTAAAGATTTATCATTATATTTAAATCCTTAATACCTATACTACAAACATCTTCTAAAGGGTAGTAAGACGGTTGGGTAATAGTAAAGATTTATTTTTAACAAATAAATTATTTAAATGTATGGGTTTTACGGGTCAGATTGTTCCTATGGCAGCTATATGCTATAGTGCTTCGATTTTCGTATAAAAATATTGCAGGCATAATATATTAATTAACAAAAATCTATATGTTAAATTTGGAAACGGTTTCTGGAAAACTAACATAAATCGGCCGATAGTTTGTATGACAGCTATACGATATATCGGTCCAATCTGGCTTTTTTCAACTTATATAGGGACTGCATTTATAAGAATCATGTCTACCAAGTTTCTTTATGATAACTCTAAAACTGAAAGACTAGATCGCGTTGCAAGCTTCTACCCAAAATAACTATACCCTCTGCAAGGTATAAGAAAGCCAAATCCGATGCGGCTGAAAGGGGCGAAAACTTTTTCAAACGTTGATTTTATTGCCATGAATTTGCGCTCAAATGGCAAATCAATGGGTGTTTCCTTCTGGCAGAGACGATTTTATGCCATATCCTACGCCAAGGACTGCGATAAGTGTGGCCTATGGAGTGTACCTAGTCTGGCTGTCAGATTAATGGGTTTTGACTGTGGGGGTACCCCCTATGTATGGGACTAATTAAGTCAAGTTTTTTATGGGCATTTTTATAGCATTAACGAAAGATGACATATCAAGTGCTCCAGAAAGGTGCTTAAGCTCACTTTACAACACTGGAAAGGAGTGTTTATTTTGGCTCAACCCTTTACTCACGTTTTATCGATATGTTATCGTAGTTTAATAAAGTATGGTAAAGTCTGTCTGTCGATTAATGGCTCTCAAGAGGGGTACGCGCCTAATTAACTCAACTTTTTTACAACTTTACAACACTGGAAAAGTAGTGTTAATTTACTCACTTATAATCGATAAGTTATCGCACTACAGACAGCTCAATCGAGCTTTACGTTCCGGTATTCCCATTAACTTTGCCTCGTAATATTTAATAGCAAACGCTTTTAGCGCGACACCCCCGCCTTCCCACGCCTCCCCCCCCTCTCTAACCTTCGATAAAAGCGCTAACAAACTATGCATATAAAAATTTTACTACCCTGTGTATTCTCTCTCGCTCTCCTCTTTCCCTTTACTTTCTTCGCTTTACCCCCTTCCGCATGATGCATTGATTTTTCAATACACAAAACATTTTCATTCACATTGCCATGTGCCACGCCTCCTCCACCCTCCCATTCGACACCCTGTGCAGATTCTGGTTGCCTTTGTTTTTTATAGCGGCATGTAATGTGATTTATAGCCTGTTCGGTCCTTAAAGTAAATTCCATTTAATGGTTTTTTATTGCCATCAGTAGTCGCAGTCGCAGTCGCCGTCGACGTCGTCGACATCGCTGACTGCAGCGTTAATGTTAATTAAACTATCGTAGTGCTTTTTGGGGTTAGGGTGAGAGAGAGAGAGGCAGAGCCAGTGTTGCCATAAATCGCCAGCACCAAAAAGGGATCACCCTGTGCGCTGAACAATGTATCAGCTGCTCTCAAAAGGATTTGCCTCGTCTGCAGTTTTCGGCTCGAAGAGTTACAGAAAGGATTTGGCACTGGGATTATTAGATGGAGAGACCCGAAGCCGGAGTGATATATAGTATGCAATTCATTGAAAGCACTTGAAACTGATTTGAGTGCGGTCTGAGGTGCAAAAGAAATCACATATGAGTGAGAGAGAGAGAGAGTATAGAACCCTCTTGTTCAATTATTTCTCAGCAAACTGGAGCCGGAAATGCATCTAGGGATTATGAAGTATTGACAGGTATTACAGAGCATCTATGGTATTCTAGAGGACCTTGCTGGACAGCTCATTAAAGGCATATTAGTTTAAGCAGCAACTGCATCTGGGGAATTATGATGTGTTGATATACGCCCCTGCCCCTGCCCCTGCCTCTGCAGCTATAACACCCATCCCAGTCCCAGAACCACCTCCTTTACCATTCTCTCAGTCCCCTCTCTAATTCGTTCCTCTTCAGCTCGTTTATAAATGTTTAACGATTCAAGTTTTGACTCCCTGGCCACGCCGGGAGTCCTTCCATATTTCAGAAACGCGTTCACGATAATTGCGGTTCAGCTCTCCCATTCCCATCCCAGTCCCCCTAAGAGTTCTCTTCCTCCTCTTTTTTTCGTAGAGTAGGACCCCAGCTGCGTTTAATGGCTTTTTCACAATCTAAGCGAACCGTGTTTTTATTTTTCGCATCTCCAAATCGCATATTTCTTTTTTTTTTTTTGTTTTCCTTTTGCCTTCTGGGTCCCTGGGCCCGTGTACTGCAATAAATTGTTGGTATTACGCACATTTCGTGTATTCGGTATTTGCTTTTTATTAAAATTTTTTAGGCTCTTTGTGGCAGATTATTGACAGTGGACTCGAAGTTGGGAGAGCAAATGGACTTTATGTTAAATTTTATACCATTTTACAGGGATTTGGGCGAGTCTGAGAGTTACTGAGCTACCCTTTCTAACAACCTTCCTACCTACTCCAACTCTACTATACAATATCTCATAGCAATGATATCATCTACAGGCACATTTCATATCATCTCTTGGACACTCTCGCACGTGTGTACGTTCCTATGTATAGATATTATAGGCTAGACAAGGTCGCAATGGGCTAATTAAGCGTATACAATACATTCGGCCTGGAGAGTTCCGACCAGGGGGGGTTCCATCGGTAATTATGTGTGCTTCGTATGCCGTCTCCAAATGTTCTTCTGGGCCCTTTGATTCAGCTGATTCCAACGATCGTTGAGTTCCAGGGCCAACCAAAAAATAAACCAAATAGTGTTGTAATAATGAAGGAGAATAGATAAAGTGGGCTATAGTCGACCATTGAGATACCCAGCAGCTACTTTAGTAACCATACCAAGATCTATAAATCATCTAAAAACAGTTTAGGTACCTTCTTGAAGAGAACAAAACTAGCAGGAAATTTGGTATAGTTGTTTGTGAAGGTAGCATACCCTTCTACCCACTGTTACAGGGTACAAAAAAAAAACAAAACAAAAAGCGAAAATCAAAATAAATAGTGAAAAATAACAAGTCATAAACATGATTTATATGCAAAGTGCGCGTCGAGAGGCGGTCGAATGTGATGGGCTGGAGGGGGGGGTCGGAGAGAGAGAGAGAGAGAGAGAGGGTACAATGAAGGTGCCTGTAAGAGTCGAGTCGTACCGAGCCAAGACCCGATATTAGCGTCAATTTATGCATGTTGGCTATGCCTCTATCTCTCTCTCTCTCTCTCTCTCTCTGGCCTGATCCGATCTGGGGCCGATCGTGCGTTGAAACAATGGACAGACAATTGAACTACCAAAATACGCCAGACATTTCTGGTTGGGCACGCACATCAATCGAGCGATCGTAAGACCAGGGAAAGGCAACCAGCGACCCTCGCAGCGGGACACTCAAGGGTTCCCCCACCACCTCCCTCCCTCACTCGCTCTCTCCCTCACTCGCTCCCTCACTCACTCACTCTCTTTGTTTGTCACACACAAACGAAGAGCTGATGATGTTGACGATCATCGTGAAGATCAACTCAATCAGGGGAGAGACAGAGACTACAGAAGAAACTGCCTGTCATGACGGGCTGAGTCGGAGTCGAAGACGGAGAGAGATGGAGGTCAAAACGGGGTCTGAGCTAGGGTTCTGTGAGGCTGACTTGTTAGGCAGAGATTGTATGACTCTCTCTCTCTCTCTCTCTCTCTCTCTCTCGCTCTGTGTATTTGCTTTGTCTTGTCGTGGGTCTGGGGCACGTCACAGGGTTGCAGACAATGGCAACACTTGTGCCCTGCCCTGCCCTGCACTACCCTGCTTCAGCCACAGGTCTGTCCCTTTTTTTGTGCGATTAAATGATTAAATTAATTATGCCTGGCAGGTAGAGGCTGAGGCTCTCTCTGGACCTGCTCTCGAGTCCCTTTCTCCTTTAGGATCTTTAGAAATGCAACGAGCGTGTAGAAAGGGAGTGCAGCAGGGAGGAGGGGGGGGAAGGACAAAAGGACATTTGATATTTTTGACACATTTCAGACGCTTCTTTGTAGCGGGACTTGTAAATTAAAAAACACGATGATTGCACTATACCCTATAGAATACCCTATAGAGCAATACCCATGCCTAGTCTGATCTATTCTCTGAGCCTGCCGAGAGCACTACCTACTTGCTTCGGAACAATTGGAGTGTAATTTACGACAACAATGCCCGCACGATAGTTCCCTTCTTCTTCTTGATCCGCCATGACAAATGTGCCTGACTTCTCCCTCGATCAGGTTGGCAAACACGTAAGACGATCCCTTTCGTATGATCCCACTCTCCTACTTATCGATTTATCTCTCTCTCTCTCCCTCTTTATGCCTATTCAAACTGCATTTAGCCAATCCTCTTTTTCGACTGTCTTTGCGATCGTTAAGTGGATTCTATTGTGGCAACAATCCCCCAACCCAACCCGGTTATACCCTGTAAAAGAAAGACACTACAACAACAGGAAGTGTGCAATGAAACCAGAGATGCGTAAGTACATTCGATTGAGATACGATTTGCAATTGGAATTTTTAACTCAATTCAATTCTCTTTTATTGTAAATCCCCCCATCCCATACATCATGATCAATCAATCAACGATCAGTGATGTTTCCTGTTAATTCACAACTCTCTCGCAGTGTGAACTGAATTCGTATTTCGATTTAATATCATCCGTTTCCCGAAATACACATAGATATATGTGGGTATAGCTGTAGATAGTTGGGTTAGTTTATATATAATCACGATCACTCTGCTGCTCCATGGCATACGACGAGTGTGTTCACGACTGCAGGGCATGCACAATTGGCTGCAGACTGTAAACAAATAAATTTCGAATAATATTCAAAAAAAAAAAAAACAATGTAAAATTTTGAAAAGTGCGAGAACCGATCTGCACTGGCGCCTCGGATAGAGATGAAAATAGACCAGACCACCCACTGAATTTTGAATACTTCCGTGGGTTGTTACCGAAATAGGAAAAATGCAATACAGAAATAGTTTCTATCCTCAAAAGTCAGCTCACTCTTTGCTTTCTTTACAGGGTATTTAAACGGCAACACGGTTGAGTTTTTTGTTTATTTCGGCGCTCTCAAAATAGACTTTTTGAACTAATTTTGATGTCGAAAATATACATTTAAGTTTTTCTCTTATGCTTTCTTTGATTTGCGACGCAAAATCTTTTGGATGGCGATGGGTAAACAGAACCATTGAAACGTGTCGCCATCGGATCGACGGACTTGTGTGCCCCCATGCAACGCCCCTGTACGTACTACCATATACTATATGTTCATGTACAGCCCGAGCACAATGGATGAGTTTAGCCAAATTGCAGACAAATAAAAATTATTTTAGTGCGGTTTGAAATTTGTTCCACCCCCCACCCTCCTACGTAGCGTCGTTCTATTGTTATTTTTGTACTTAAATAAAGCGCAATTTCTGCTGTTCCGCCCCACCTCACCTCATCTACTCTATTCCCTTTCCTCTCATTCTCATTCTTTGAAATTTAATAGATTTGGCACACTTTCGGCAGCCTCATATATAGACTTAGGTTAGTGGAACAAATAGAAAGGTTAGTACAGGTGTTTTTGAAGAGATCAGAGTTGCATAATATGTGTCTAGGTCTCGTATATAAAGCATAAAATTAACAGTTAACTATATTATTATTTTCAACATCGTATACACATTTTCTTTAAGGTTTTACTAACATTTTTCCTTGGGCGTACTTCGAAATTTACAAACAAAACAAATTTTGCATAAATAAATAAAAACTAGTTAAGGAAAACAAGAAATAATGATTAAGATCAGGATGTCGAAGGTTTTATACCCTTTTCACGTTGGAAATAGGGTATTAGTAGATCTAGCTGCGATCCATCTTTATTTTCGTCTTGTTTACCGATTTCTTCAATAAGATAAATGTCTGCCGAGACAGGTAGATAGACTGGGTCGATCAATCAAGAATATTTCTACTCTATAAGGTCTGGAAACCGTACAAACTGTTGCCCACAGTAAATAAACCCTTTTTTCTAGGGTATAATAAACAAACCGATATGAATGAGCAAATGAATTAATGAATGAGTAAATGAGTTCAGGCACGGAATACAAATGTGTATTGCAAATACGGAAAACAATAATATGTTGTTTTGCAGAAGGAATCCTAAGATTTTCAAAAATAGTACTATGAATACCATAAACAAATGTATAATAAAACCCATACTACTCATTCCAACTATAAGCTAGTTTAATAAATATAATTTGTACTTACTTTTCGTCTTTTTCAGTAAATTTTAGTATAATATTAAGTATTTTCTTATCTATGAAAAACATGCTAAAGAGACATTTTTTTCAATCTTTTGCACATGTCATATCTTAACCTCCTTATATACGATATATGTTTATGTTTATATATGTGTTTATAGCCCGTGGCAATAATTTTGTTTCTATTTTTGGTAATATCATCGAGGACTGGACTGGCGCCAGCTTATTGGGTTAGTTTTTTTGTATTGAACGAAGAGTTGAAGATTCAAAAAACGCCTAATTAAAAACAAACAAAGTTCGAATGGAAATCAAACGTGACCAAAGAAGAAAAGGCGAGAGAGGCGAATAAAATGAAATCAAACAAAATTTACGATATGACAAATACGAAATCGCATATTGAACAACAACATCATTATCATCATATGATAATGGGTCGAATTCAGAAAGGAGTGTGTGTTGTGGAAAACAAAATTTGAAATTCTGCTGGCATACGCATACGCGGCGCGAGTTGCTTGCAAAATCGAATCGAATATGAAGGTAGAGTATACAAACATGCATATATTATAACGGATTTGCCGAAAAAAGGGGGTATGCTGTATATGGTAAGAAAAGCAGGGCAAGACAAGTTTGCATAGTGTTTTAAGTTTCTTAAATTTATTTCTTTATATGTATGTATTTTATTAATAGCTAGGGTATTTGCGCGTCGACCCCGTTGCTCATTACGCCAGTCGCGTATGCATATTAGATGAAATTAGAAACAAAACATAAACAGAGGCAAAATGCGCGCTCCGCTAGATTCGTCACACCCGGCAGAGACGAATGGAGAGAGAGAATGAAAGAGAGAGGGGGGAAGAGCGAGCGGGAGCAGCAGGCGAGCAACATTGCCGCTGTCTCTGTTGTTTATCGCATTTCGTTTTGGTCTTCGGCCTGCGAACAGATCGCGCTGTTTGTTGTCTCTGCGCGTTCGCTGTCGCAGTCGCCGTCGCCGTCGCCGTTGCTGCTTTTTGCTTTTTTTTTGTTGTTTTGTTTTTTTGTGCTGCTGCTGCTGCTGCCATACCCAAAGCTGGGGGTCGACCTATTCAATATGCTGACACACGCGCCAACACCTCCTACGCGCTGGCAGCGCTGCTGCTCAACTCAGCCCACTCAATGCGAAGAGTGCTTGCCCATTGTCTGGCACGCGCAACGATCTGGCAACGCTGCGCACAGCTTACGCCACTGGAGTTGCCAAACAACTGCGATTCCCCTTCCCCTTCTCTTTGTACGTTATAAGCAACACGAAATAGGGTAGCTTAAATCGTCTGTTTATGTAGTGATATAAATATTTATGCATATGTTTTTTTTGCAGGGTATTAGTTAGTCTACTGCGCCTGCCAGTTGCATCTCTTCTCTGACTAAGCTTTCGATTACTTTTTATTCTGTTTTTTTCTGTATACCTTACTTACTTTGTTGTTGTTTTGCTTTGTTTTGTTTTTGCATTGTTTCGCTCCAACTAATTTACATTTAAATACCTGCATACTCAGCACACAATCTAACACACACACACACACAGAGAGAACACACACGCAAAGTCATGGCTAAGCTGTTAAGCCGTGGGTGTAGTTGAGCAGAGGAGAGAGCGAGAGAGAGGGGGAGGGAGACAAGCATACACACGATCTCTGTGTTTCGTGCTAAAGAACGGATTTGCTCGTTGTCTTTCCTTATCAGTTAAGTCATCTACCGTGAGGACCTACATATTTAAGGTTCCCCTACGCACTTTCTTTGCTTCTCGCTTTATTCTTGTTTCTCCTCATGATGCTAAGTTTGCACTATGGTATAGATTAAGGCATTTTCGGTTGAATTTATAGAGTGGGTCTGCCCAGGAATCTGACTATACTCTTTGTATACTATAGTGATTTTTAAAATATTAGAATAAAGTAAATATAAAATAATTTATCAGATGATATGATTATATTATGATATCACATAATTCTATTAATTAGATTTGCTTACCCGACATTATATACATAGTTGTTCCTCTTTACTTAAGTCTGGTAACTATGTATATTCTAGTAAAAAGTTAAGATATTTCATATTTAAACTGCATGGATAGAACAGTTTTAAGCGAATAAAGTTAAGAAACTGTACACTTTTATATATTGTTAGTATAGTAAAATTCAGAAAAACAATATAAGCCGAAAATACCTAACTATTCTTAAATTCTGCTAATAAGCCTCCCCCTGCAAGCACTACAAATGACTGCAGGGTATGCAAACATATTACCAATAAAATTAAAAAAAAAGAAACAACGAAAAACAAAATAAAAAATTAATATTTTCGCTTTGGAAAATTTAAATACAAACACCCCATCACATCACATCGTGTGGTATCGTATCGCATCGTATTGTATCGCATCGCATCGAACAATTAATTCGTATGCCATGTTTGGTGTCCGCTTCGTAAACCCGCTTTTGGATTAACTAAGCAAACAACACGGTTCGTTTTTGTATTGTTTATTGTATTATATTGTTGTTGTCGTTGTTGTTGTTGGTAGAGCTCATGGGAGCACTGTTTGGGTTTGTAGACAATGACAAAACGTTGTCTGTAAATTAATTAGCCTCATACGATATGTAGTAGTAGTAGATTACCCGACTCCGAGTTCGAACCCAAATTGAAAACCAAAAAAGTGGGTAGGGCTACAGTCGAACGCCCGACAGTAGGATACCCTTCTCCCAATTTTCTAAATCTGTTACAAACGTGTAACCACACTCATAATTTCAAACAGAAATTCTGCACGAATACTTCTCTACATATAGCTTACTCGCACTCACACAGCGACGCGCGTAAAACGTGAAGCGGCAGACGCAACGTTGACGTCGACGTCAACTCCAAGCAGCGCGCCGGCTGCTGCTCGTATATTTGTATCGAAAACGTTGACTTGAATAACTCCTGTGTTATTAGTCCGATCGGATTGTAATTTGGAGAATACGTTTATATGGCATTAAGCTTTATACATACCAAAGCACAACTTTATAGGTTTAATACTTTGCTTAATAATCGTAAATTACCGATTTGCGGGGGCGGTGGGCGTGGCATCAAACATTTGAAATAAACTTTATCTGCTTGGGAAACATAGGAACCTCCATGCCAAATTTGGTGTCTCTACCTCTTTTAATAGCTAAGATCCGTTGTCTCAAACAGACAGACGGACAGCCGGACAGACGGACAGACGGTCAGACGGACAGACGGACAGACAGACGGACATGTCTCAATCGACTCGGCTAGTGATCCTGAGCAAGAATATATATACTTTATGGGGTCTGCCACGCCTCCTTATGCCTGTTACATACATTGCACAAAGTTAGTATACCCTTTTTTGACCATTTTCAATGGTCGAAGGGTATAAAAAAAAAAAAAACTGAGCTAAAAGTGAAACCATCGGATCCCAGAGAAAAACATATTTTACTACCTTATTTGCCTATAGAATGAGTTATCGTTTGGTATTGAGTTATCGTATGGTGCAAGTTAAGTAAAACCCACAGTAGCACCCGATATCTCATGATAGTTCCTCTAAAGGGGATTATCAATAGGCATAATATTTACAAGGTATTTAAGACGAGTAGCACCAAGAAGTTGTCCTACCCGCATGGGCTCTACATATTTGTTTATTGGATATAGAGAGAGCAAGAGGGAGGGGTGTAGATACAATGCTAATTGCCGGGATTTCGAAATGATATCTTAACTGGTACTGGAAACTAGGCCGTGATAAAAACGCTTTGCTTGTTTGTTTATAATTGTTTATACAATTTGCCAGTACGAACAACTTTTTTCTTTTTTAGATAGCGCGGCGCAATCTATTTACAGTTTGCGAACTGAGGAGGGCGAGAGATGTGTAGGGTCTTGAGCTCGTACACTCGCACACACACACACACACACTCTTTGCAATTAGATTAGAAACCGCCCAAAAGACTTGGCCATAAAACATGAAACTGAAAAACACGAACAAGAAAAACAACAAATGGGGTAGGCAACCCACAGTAGGATACCCTCTCCTAATTTTAAAATCTGTTACAAACGTAACACACCATAATTTCAAACAGAAATTTCACAAATCTTCTAACATTCCTTCTACACTCACACAGCACGCACGTTAGAGACGTCGACGTCGACGTCAACTCGAAAGCAGGCGGCTCGCTACATTTGACTGAAACTTGACTGAATATTTTTTATTTGTCCGATCGGATTGTAATTTGGGATATGTTCATATGCATTAAGCATTATACATACCAAAGCAGAACTTTCTAAGTTTAATACTTTGCTTAATAATCGTAAATTACCGATTTGTGGGGGCGTGGATCAAACATTTAACATAAACTTCATCTGCTTGGGAAATTTAGGAACCTACATACCAAATTTTGTCTCTTTTTTAATAGCTGAGATCCGTTGTCTCAAACAGACAGACGGACAGACGGACAGACGGACAGACAGACGGACATGTCTCAATCGACTCGGCTAGTGATCCTGAGCAAGAATATATATACTTTGTGGGGTCTGCCACGCCTCCTTATGCCTGTTACATACATTGCAAAGTTAGTACCTTTTTTTTGACCATTTTAAATGGTCGAAGGAAAAAACATTAAATGGCGATTAAAAGTAATTTAGATAAAGAGTTGAAAGCAAATACCCAACAGCGTCACCAGGCGGGGGAATGGTAAAGGGGGAGGGGGAGAGACAGACAGAGTCTTATATAGGGTATTTTCATGAATCCATTTACTTGTAGAGTTGCCGAGAGACACTTTTCCATAGAGAAGCGATCTATCGATTTTCGAGTATTTTATGCTTAACTAAATCTTAAGTCTTGTAGGGTATACTACAGGGTATTTCTTCTGCTGTCTGCAGTGAGAGCATACACACTTCGTTGCCTGGCAGCGATCTATCGATCCTCGAGTTTCTTATGGATACATAGATACTCTCTTGCAGACCTCGCGACCCCTACGGGCTCCAACGAGGTTTATCTAGGGGCGCCAGCACAGCGCAGCACAGCGACGCGCTTAACTGATTTAGTTAATTGCATTGTTTTTCAATTAAAGTTCGTATTAATTGGGCAAACAACAGCGGGGGGAAAACAACGACAGCGACGGAGACAGAGATAACAACAATGACAGAGACAGCGACAGCGACAGAGACAACGAGGAAAGTAAAGAATCTGCCGTGGCAAATGATACAAAAACAAGAGAGAGAGAGAAAGGTTGCCTTCAGCAAGTCGAAGATTGAGTACTCTTTCAGCATATACACTATCTATACAAATAACTAACAAGGTAGGAAACTAACATACATATATACAAATATAAAAATGTAATATATTGTATATTATTATTTAATACTTGTATAATTTTGAATATTATAAACAGACTGTAAAACTAAAAAAATATCGTAAACTTAAAAAAAATTAAAAATGTATAAAAAAATGTTTACTAAGAATTTCAGTTTGTGAGGATTCTAAATATGCAATACATAGATACGGACTTTAAATATAAACCTTATATATAAATAAATTTAACTTAAGTAGGAAACTTGATTCGATTAAGCATATAGACATAATAGAAAATATTATAATATTATTAAATATTATATAATATCAAATAGTACAATATAATGTAAAGAGAATGTATTAACTATAACCTGTACAAATCTTTAAAAATATTTTTTAACAGAACTTCATTTAGTTAGGATTGTTAATATAACTAAAGTAAGAAACTAATAACATGAATACACAATTAAAAATTTATTATAATATAATTATAATAATATAATAAGAATACATTGTAAAACTCAAAAAGATATTGTGTTTATATATTTAGTCATATATACAGGCATAGATACAATGTTCTATAACTTCTCCCTTAAAGCGTTACAAATCTTTAGATTAAATAAGTATACCCATTTTCCTGGGTAGAGTTAGACCTGGCCGATAAGATAAATCCCCAAGCAGAGTAAACAGCAACTGGAGTTGGAACCAAAACAAAAAGATATTAACCAAGGATGGGGAGAGAGTGAGAGAGAAAGAGAGAGTATAACGAGGGACTTGCGATGCTTTGGGCAGAGTGTTTGCACGCTGATAAGCGAAAACTATCTGTATATGTATATGTATCTGTTTATCTATATGTATCTGTATCTCTTTCTGTAAATGTATATATGTATATTTGTTGAGTATCTGTATCTGAAAAATTCAACTCATTGTCCAACTGGTTGTCAAATACTTTTTAATATGGTTTTTTATATGCACACTTATCGAAAAAGGCAACAATTAAATGTTGCTGACAAGAGATTGATATACACACAGATACAGATACGAATACATATACAGATACATATAGAACACAACGAGTGGCACTTGGACAGATGAGGCTTTTTTTTTTTTTTTTTTTTTTTTTTTCCTTAAGATTCCCCATAAAGATCCCTTTTTTTTTTTTTTTTTTTTTTTTTTTTTTTTTTTTTTTTTTTTTTTTTTTCTTTCTTTTTTTTTCCCCCCCCCCATTTTTAAAATGGATGTCCGTCTGTCCGTCCGCTCCGTCCGTCCGTCCGTCCGTCTGTTGCAACGCAAACTAGTCTCTCAGTTTTTGAGCTATCTTCATGAAACTTGGCATATAAGCTTCTTATTGCTGCGAGCTGTAAATAAGTCGGAACGAGCGAGCCGGACCGATATATCGTATAGCTGTCATAGAAACTATCGGCCGATTTTTGTTGTTTTTCAAGATATTGCAACAAGATTTGGCAAATCTTATTCTTATTACGTTCCTAATTGTGCTGTCAAAATTGTATCAAAATCGGACCACTATAACATATAGCTGCCATAGGAACAATCGGCTGATAACAGGGTTTTTGTATGCAAACCTGTTTTGTTCTTGGAAATACAGCCCATTATCAATACTTTTTAATGTTATACAGTAACCCGCCCTTATTTTTTCCATTTAAATATCTCAGACGTTTATATTCTATAGCTGTTATAGGAACAATCAGTCAGTCCGTCTGTCTGTTGCAACGCAAATTAGTCCCCCAGTTATTGAGCTATCTTCATAAAAGTTGGCTCACAAGCTTCTTATTTCTGCCTTCATTAACTAAGTCGGAACGG
>JAEIFR010000183.1:0-32289 GCA_018904105.1 Zaprionus tsacasi | reverse complement strand
GCGCTCTTTTATCCATTAGTATGTTAAGTTAAGCTTAAGTAAATGAAATCATGTAAAAAGAGACCAGTTGAAAAAATATAAGTGAAGTGAACGCCACGCGCCCCGCATTGTTTCCTTTTATTCGAATTGTTTTCGCGTCGGTATTTTTCGATTTTCACAGCATTTTCGCCTCCACCAAAGATCCCCCATCACAGAAGGAAGATCCGACTGCCGCCGCCACAAACGTGTGTATTCTTTCCAAAATAAAAGATAACCTGTATGTGTGTGTCTGTTACGCAGTTTCCTCTATTCCTTGTTTCCCGGTGTTTAGTGTTAATTATATGCCATTCGTGTAGTGCTTACTTCCACCTTTGTAGTTTCTTTGGCCATGGATTTTAAAAAAATACATGGTCTATTAGGTTTGTCGGAATTTGCGTAACAGGCAGAAGGAGACATATGCGACCCCATAAAGTATATATATTCTTATTCAGGATCACTAGCCGAGTCGATCTAGCCATGTCTGTCTGTCCGTCTGTCTGTCTGTCTGTCTGTCTGTCTGTCTGTCCGTCTGTCCGTCTGTATGAGACAACGGTTCTCAGCTATTAAGAAAGCTAGAGACTCCAAATTTGGCAGAATGATTTACGTATATCCTAGGCAGTAAACGTCATTTTCAAATTTTGGTTACCACGCCCACCGCCCCCATAAATAAAAAAAAATTTTTCTTATGCGATTATTAAGCAAAGTATTGAAGTCTTAACTATCAGCTTTGGCATACATCTAGATAAATACGTTGTAAACTTATCCTATAAATTGCAACCCGATCGAATAATAAACATTGAAGTTAAGCAAGTTAACGTGATCTATTGATTTGTGATGCCTTGCCTGCAAGCTGCTGCCAGCCATATGCGTTTTCAATCTTTATGGTTATGGTTATGTGTGTGTATGAGATCAAAATAGTAACTTAGCCGAACGTTTAGTAGTTGCGGCGATAGTCAAATGTGTTGAGCAGCCAAAAGACATGGAGCAAAAAGACATGGAGGTTCAATCCTTGAGAAAGGCAGGCAGGCGGGCGGCTTTATAATTTTCTTTTTTCACTTTTAATTAGAAGTTTTTTTTTCATCATAAAATTTAGTTTCATATGTACCATATATATATGAGAATTTCAACAAATTATGTCATTCAATCCAGTAGAAGTGTTACTGTTGTACAAGACAATACAATATGACACATTTGAGCTAATGGTCCAAGTATGCAATTTTAGCGTGCGCGGAGCGCAGCGACGGTGGTCTAGTTGTTCGGATGACGGACTCCTATGCAAACGGCCAGGGTTCGAATCCCCACGGCCACGGCGAAAAAAAACTATACCTATTTTAATTTTTTTATGTTTTGTTGTATTTTATATTTGTTTACATTTATATTTATAAAGCATATACATTTTTGAATTATTTCCCATTTATTAATATTTATCTAATCAATTTTATATTAAGTGTTAAATTTTGCCTTTTAAGATGTTTTGCATGCTGTATTTTTGCGTGCAAGCATACAATACATGTATGCGAAGCTCACACATGCATATGTATGTATGTATATGCGTGTGAGGCAATACACAAAACGTCAGGCAGGTCAGTGCATTTTTAACGGACGTCTAAATTAAAGAAGAAGCAGTTGACGCTGGTGTGTGTGTGCGTAATGAATCTTACCTCGCGCCAAAAATTCACATATCTCTCTCTCTCGTTCTAACTTATGCCATCGACTCTTGTCTATTCTGCTTGCTTTGTCCCTTCACTTCTTTTTTTATGGTTTACTTTAAATATATATGTACACTGAAAATCCATGGCCTCCTACAGTCAACGCGTGACTGTAGCCTTTCCAACTTGTTTTTTATGTTTTCGACTGTAACTGTAATGCATAAATTAAATAAGTATTCAATAGTGTGTATTTTAGATGTTAGTGAACATGTGACAACAATAGACTTTAAGTTGTTTGAGGATTGTTTTGTTGTTTTCTATTATTTTTCTTGTTTTTGTTTTTTTTTTTCTTTTTATAAATGTATAACATATTTCTTAAATTAATTTTATTGCTTTTAAATTTAAAATTTTTTTTTTAAGTGGTTCTTTTTTGCAGTGCGTGGTGTGCAAAAAGAATTCGACAGAATTCAACAGTGTACAAGCGAACGCGGCGTCAAGCATCGCGCCGCCACTGTTGCGCGACATCAGCTCTTGGCGGCAGCCAATGTACAGTGATGCGCCGACGTCGCAAGGGTTTTACAAGCGGCGCAACATAAACACATACATGCTTACTTGATTTGCCGAAGGAAACTGTATCACTGTGTATAAATTTTATTTTTTATTTATTTTTTTATTGTTATGAATAATAATTGTCCAAGTTTTATATTTATTTTTTTTATTTTTTTTTTTATTTGTAAAATAAATTTGCGTTCATGTAAATTGATAAATGAAAACGATCCCGGTGCCTTAACAACGATTGTTGTACACATATTCGGTCGTTAATCACACAACTCACATTTATTTTTATAAACCACTGTGCGGAAGATCCAGCTGCCTTGGCGACGACTGATGTATACATTCACTTCTTGCGCTGCGAGTTCTGGTGACAACGAAGTCAAATATTCGACTTCTTTAGTTCTTTATCACTTCTTGCGCAGCGAGTTCTGGTCACAACGAAGTCTAATATTCGACTGATCTAGCTCTTTACCAATTCTTTTTTTTGTACATAACAACTCACAGTCAGCGACAGCGACGCCAGCCTATCGCCGCAGCTAAACAGTTGTTCTCAGAACTACAACAACCCATTCGCAATGCAAATATGGGCTGATGCAATATTACGATAGTGATGAAATTACTATTCTGGTAAAATAACCAAAAAGCATATATGGGCTGATGCAATATTACGATAGTGATGAAATTACTATTCTGGTAAAATAACCAAAAAGCATACCATTACTCTCCCAAATACGCACACCAAGTGCTCTCCGACACACACAAACGGTCACTGTGCACTGTGTTGTGGTATTACAAAGCTCTGCAACGTTGCAAAAATTATCGAATATATTTTCCTCCGTCTGAGAAAATATATCCTAATAATAAATAATTATTTATTTATTTTTTCCACATTATAATATTATTTTTTTTTAAATAAATTATTTTGCATTTCTTTCTCTCAGAATTTCATGATGAGTATAATAATTGTTTCGAAAATTATTATTACTCAATAAAATATATCGATAATTATAAAATAATAATTATATTTTTTTTTTCTTTTGCAATCTTTTCAAGAAAAAAGCGTGTTGCCTTGTAACTTATCAACAAATTCCTCGCTCAATAGTTTTGATAAAATTCCGTTCTATTTGTATAACATTCTTGTTTATTATTGAAACAAGAAATTCTGCTCGTCCGATTTTTTCTACGCTCTTCTGTTTCACGTTTCTGGCTCCGTCACCAGCATCAATTGCATTTTTTTTCGCTTTTTTGAAAGCTTGTTATGCCAATTGATAGTGGTAAAGACACCAAGAAACACCTTATTGTACCCACGACTACGCATAGACGCGCCAGCTCTCTTCCAAGTTCCCTTCTTGGTAGAACACCTTCTCCAGCCACTATCCGGAAAGTTTCAACTCCGGCCACATCTAAGGTTACTCAGGTACCAAAAATTTCGGTGCACACTCCTTCAATCACTCGTTCAGTTGGTCATCAAATTTCACTGGCAAAAAAAATGGCACTCCAAGAGTTCATTAACGCTTCCGATAAGCTCACGCAGTTTGAAGCTAGGATTCAAAATTCTCCTACATCCTCACTTCACACTCACAGAGTACGTCTTGAGCAGCTTCGGTCCATATGGACTGCCGTAGAGCTCAAATATGAACTCTATTCCAATTCATTGTCTCGATCGGAGACAAATGTTGAGGACAAGATCGCCATGGAAGCCCGGTATGACCACTGCTACTCTATATACGAGGAACTTGCCTCTCAGTTAAATGAGAGTATAGAGACCGCAACAGCTCCCACTCCAGCACCTGCAGCACCACAAGTAGCCTCCCACCCACGAAGCTACCGGTCACCACCATTCGATGCTGAAGTTTTCAGCGGTGACTACCTTAAATGGCCAACTTTCCGTGATCTCTTCATAGCGGTCTACATTTCCCAATTTGGCTTAAGTCAGATCGCAAAACTATTCCACCTTAATGCTAAGACCAGTGGAGAAGCGAAGGCAATCGTGTCCAAGTCCCCTCTCACGAATGAGGGTTTCTCGTCTGCTTGGAAAAACTTGACGGACAGGTTCGAAAATAAAAGGCTGTTAGTGAAAAGCTAACTTAGGATCCTTTTCAACCTTCCGTCAGTTTCTCATGAGTCTGGAGCCGCCATCCAAATACTTCAAAGCACAATACAAAGTTACTTAACGGCTCTAGACCACTCCAAAATCAGCGAACTGGGATTGCCTTCTTTTCTTCCTATGCTCGTCTAAACTCCCAAGGCTGACGTTGTCATTCTGGGAGCAGTCCGTACAAAATAAGGCTGAAATTCCGTCGTGGAAGGAAATGTCAGACTTCCTTTCAGAGCGCTATCGCACATTGGAAGCGATAGAGGACGTACAACCCAGTACAAGCGCGCAGACTAATTCCAAACCTGCTCGAAAGGAGCCCCCTACGAGGAAAGTCAACTCCTTTGAGACAAAGGTTGTAGGCAAACCACAAACCTGAAAACTTTGCTCAAAGGAGAACCATCCTATACGTCTGTGTCCGCTCTTTCTCCAAATGGCTGTTGATGAAAGGTCCAATTTCATCAAACAGCAGAAGTTGTGTCTAAACTGCTTCGCAAGAGGACACATCCTTAATGATTGCACGAGTCAACATAATTGTTTTACGTGCAAAAGTCGCCATAACACACTCCTGCATCGTGGCACCCCTCCTACTGCGTCCTCTTCAGCAGATTCTGCACCAACTCCCCAAAATTCGAATATACAGTCCACTCCTTCAACGACTAATATTCAAAACTACTTCACGGCGAACACACAAGGTGTTCTTCTCGGCACTGCTCTTATAAACGTTTGCCATTTAGGCATGACTTATAAGGCACGTGCACTGATCGATCCAGGATCAGAGGCTACGTTCATCTCCGAACGGATGTTCAACAGCATAAAGCCCTCCTACCAAGCCGTGCAAGTTCAAGTAGCTGGCTTAAATCAAGCTGTCTCAGCCAATCCTCAGAAGTTATGCCACTTCCAGATTGGCTCTCCGATCACTCCCAGGTTACAGCTAGAAACTGCAGCCTTTGTTCTTCCTCAATTGGCAGGTAACCTTCCATCCTACTCAATGTCCAAGGATCTTCTGAAGGACCTGCCAAACCTCCAACTCGCTGATCCGCACTTCCACCAGAGCTCTCAGATAGACGTGCTCTTAGGAGCCGATATCCTCCCATCTATTATGAAGAGTGGCTCTGTATCCAAAATATGTGGAACTCTGCTCGGTCAAGAGACCATATTCGGCTGGGTCCTCACTGGACCAGTAGCCCAGTCGAATCTTTCGACCGTGTCATCCTTTACCACAAGGATCAAGATCAGCAAAGAGCAAAGGCTTGATGATCTTCTCACAAAGTTTTGGGTTGTGGAAGATCTACCAGCCAAGCTGGTAAAAGTTTCTGATTCAGCGTGTGAAAACAACTTTCTCCGCACCACATCAAAAACTAAAGAGGGCAGATATGTCGTTACTCTCCCATTCAAGAATCCTGAAACCTTCGACTTAGGACATTCAAGGTCCATCGCACTCGCTCAGTTTCTCAGAAACGAATGTCGTTTAAAGAAAAACTTTCCTTTAAAAGAGCAGTACGACTCCATTATTCAGGAGTATTTAGATTTAGGCCATATGAGGCCGGTCTCCCCGAGTAACGACTGCAACAATTTTTATCTCCCTCATCATGCTGTTTTCAAACCTTCACCACAACAAAAGTTCGCGTTGTTTTCAACGCCTCCAGCCCGTCCTACAATGGGAAAAGCTTGAACAATATCCTACATTCAGGACCCGTTCTCCAATCCGATCTGACTATGCAGATCTTGAAATGGCGTTTTTTCCGATTTGTTTTTAATGCCGACATCACAAAGATCTACCGGCAGATACTCGTTCACACGAGTCACACGCCATTTCAACGTATCCTCTTCAGGAACCCAAGTGGCGAAGTTTGTGACTACGAACTCAACACAGTCACTTTCGGAGTTAACTGTGCTCCATTCTTGGCCATTCGGGTTCTTCAACAGCTTTCCCAGGATGTTAGCACACATCTTCCACTCGCCAGCGACATCATATCCAACTACATGTACGTAGACAATGTACTTGCTGGCGCGCATCCATAAAGCACGCCACTGCGTCCATACAAGAGTTATGCAAAGCTCTTGAGACGGCTGGCTTTCCCTTAAGAAAGTGGACCTCCAACCATAAAAATGTGCTAGCTAATATCCAAAAGGACCATCTACTTAACGCCGATTTCCTTGAACTAGAGGAAGCGAGCTTAGCAAAGACTCTAGGTATACGCTGGCAAGCGCATACGGATGAGTTTCTCTTTGCCCCCTCCGAAGAAGATGTGAGACAGTCTTACACTAAACGTGAAGTTCTATCTCACATCGCCAAATTATTTGATCCAGCAGGCTGGCTGGCACCATTCGTGGTCCGTGCCAAAATTTTCATGCAGGAGATATGGCTGCGAAATCTTGGATGAGATGAAGCGTTGCCACAAGATCTGAAGCAACGCTGGCAGGATTTCCTATCCAGATACTCATCCCTCCATAGGATTCGGATCCCAAGATGGGTCCAATATACACCCTTAGCTAAGCTCCAAATCCATGGTTTCTGCGACGCATCTCAGCGCGCCTACGGAGCAGCTATTTACATCCGTGTTGAGATCCAACACAAAGTTTCCAGCCATCTCCTTGTTGCCAAGACCAGAGTAGCTCCTGTAAAGACCATCTCCTTGCCTCGATTAGAACTCTGCGGCGCATTACTGCTCGCCGAGTTATTAGCAATACTCCTCCCTCAGCTTCCAGTCAATAGCTACAAAGAGTACTATTGGACTGATTCCACCATTGTGTTAGCCTGGCTTAATAAGCCTCCATGTCAATGGACGACATTCGTGGCTAACAGAGCAGCTAAGATAACTCAGCTCACGAGTTCAGGCAAATGGTCCCACGCCAGATCTGAGCACAACTCTGCCGATCTGGCCAGTAGAGGTGTCTCGTCAGAGGACCTCATTGGCAACAGTCTCTGGTGGCATGGACCCGATTGGCTGATCCTTCCAGCAGAAGAATGGCCTGTAGCGATCAATATCACTCACGAAACAGACGAAGAGCTTCGTCCTGTTAAATGCAACTTAACTAAGTTGCCTCCTTCATCCGGTTGCATCTTGGAGAGATTTTCCGAGCTCGACAGAGCACTGCGGGTGATGGCTTACGTATACCGCCTTATTTAAAGGTGTCGTAAGCCTGATCTTACGCTCTCTCCAGATGTCGGAAGTTCTGAACTCTCCAATGTCCAAGATCTGCTCATCCGAAATACCCAACGTACTCAATTCCTTAACGAGTACAACTGTTTGTTGAACAAGGCACAGATTGCAAGGAGCAGCGACATCATTAACCTAAATCCTTTCATTGACGCCAGTGGAGTCATGAGAGCGTGCGGTCGTGTGAGAACATCCGCTTCTTTAAGCTATGATGAACGGCACCCGCTCATCCTTCCGTACTCATGTACTTTCTCACACCTCCTTGTCCGTTTTACGCATCGTATCTCCCTCCATGGTGGAAATCAATTAATGATGCGTCTAATAAGATCACGCTACTGGATTCCGAAACTCCGAACTTTAGTGAAAGCCACCATCAATTCCTGTCGAGTTTGCATTCTCCAACGCAAAAAATTGCAAACTCAACTCATGGGTACTTTGCCCTCTGCGAGAGTCTCCTTTTCTCGACCCTTTACCCACACGGGACTCGACTTCGCGGGTCCTTTTGAAATCAAAAATTTCACTGGTCGAGCTTGCCTCATAACCAAGGGCTATGTATGTGTCTTCGTGTGCTTTAGCACAAAGGCCATACATTTAGAAGCAACCTCGGATCTAACAACCGAGAAGTTCCTCGCAGCCTTCGCACGTTTCGTCGCGAGACGCGGCTGCCCCCATAATGTATACTCCGACAACGGAAAGACGTTCGTCGGAGCCTCCAAAGTCCTGTCAACAGAGTTTATGAAGGCAGTGAAGGCTGACATATCCACCAAATACAGCCATCACAACCTCGCATGGCACTTCAATCCTCCCAGCGCGCCGCACACGGGTGGCTTATGGGAAGCTGGAGTAAAGAGCTTTAAAACGCTCTTCTACAAGTCCACTTCCTCACTAATATATACATTCAAGGAATTATCCACGCTCCTTTGCAAGGTCGAAGCGTGCCTTAACTCTAGGCCGATTTCTCCCATGTCTGAGAGCCCCACCGATCTTTTAGCCTTGACTCCTGGCCATTTTCTGATCGGCGGTCCGCTCATGTCCGTAGCAGAGCCTGAAATTCAAGAAGACGCATCATCAACCGATGGCAGCGACTTAAGGCTCTGCATCAACAGTTTTGCTTCCGTTGGAAAGAGGAATACCTCAAGTAGCCTCCCACCCACGAAGCTACCGGTCACCACCATTCGATGCTGAAGTTTTCGGCGGTGACTACCTTAAATGGCCAACTTTCCGTGATCTCTTCACAGCGGTCTACATTTCCGATCCTGGCTTAAGTCAGATCGAAAAACTATTCCACCTTAATGTTGTCCAAGTCCCCTCTCACGAATGAGGGTTTCTCGTCTGCTTGGAAAAACTTGACGGACAGGTTCGCAAATAAGAGGCTGTTAGTGAACAGCCAACTTAAGATCCTTTTCAACCTTCCGTCAGTTTCTCATGTGTCTGGAGCCGCCATCCAAATCCTTCAAAGCACTATTCAAAGTTGCTTGACGGCTCTAGACCACTCCAAAATCAGCACAGAGAACTGGGATTGCCTTCTTGTCTTCCTATGCTCGTCTAAACTCCCAAGGCTGACGTTGTCACTCTGGGAGCAGTCCGTACAAAATAACGCTGAAATTCCGTCGTGGAAGGAAATGTCAGACTTCCTTTCAGAGCGCTATCGCACATTGGAAGCGATAGAGGACGTACAACACAGTACAAGCGCGCAGACTAATTCCAAACCTGCTCAAAAGGAGCCTCCTACGAGGAAAGTCAACTCCTTTGAGACAAAGGTTGTAGGCAAACCACAAACCTGCAAACTTTGCTCAAAGGAGAACCATCCTATACGTCTGTGTCCGCTCTTTCTCCAAATGGCTGTTGATGAAAGGTCCAATTTCATCAAACAGCAGAAGTTGTGTCTAAACTGCTTCGCAAGAGGACACATCCTTAAAGATTGCACGAGTCAACATAATTGTTTTACGTGCAAAGGTCGCCATAACACACTTCTGCATCGTGGCACCCCTCCTACTGCGTCCTCTTCAGCAGATTCTGCACCAACTCCCCAAAATTCGAATATACAGTCCACTCCTTCAACGACTAATATTCAGAATTACTTCACGGCGAACACACAAGGTGTTCTTCTCGGCACTGCTCTTATAAACGTTTGCCATTTGGGCATGACTTATAAGGCAAGTGCAATGATCGATCCTGGATCAGAGGCTACGTTCATCTCCGAACGGATGTTTAACATCATAAAGCCCTCCTTCCAAGCCGTACAAGTTCAAGTAGCTGGCTTAAATCAAGCTGTCTCAGCCAATCCTCAAAAGTTATGCCACTTCCAGATTGGCTCCCCGATCACTCCCAGGTTACAGCTAGAAACTGCAGCCTCAATTGGCAGGTAACCTTCCATCCTACTCAATGTCCAAGGATCTTCTGAAGGACCTGCCAAACCTCCAACTCGCTGATCCGCACTTCCACCAGAGCTCTCAGATAGACGTGCTCTTAGGAGCCGATATCCTCCCATCTATTATGAAGAGTGGCTCTGTATCCAAAATTTGTGGAACCCAGCTCGGTCAAGAGACCATATTCGGCTGGGTCCTCACTGGACCAGTAGCCCAGTCGAATCTTTCGACCGTGTCAGCCTTTACCACAAGGATCAAGATCAGCAAAGAGCAAAGGCTTGATGATCTTCTCACAAAGTTTTGGGTTGTGGAAGATCTACCAGCCAAGCTGGTAAAAGTTTCTGATTCAGCGTGTGAAAACAACTTTCTCTGCACCACATCAAGAACTAAAGAGGGCAGATATGTCGTTACTCTCCCATTCAAGAATCCTGAAACCTTCGACTTAGGACATTCAAGGTCCATCGCACTCGCTCAGTTTCTCAGAAACGAATGTCGTTTAAAGAGAAACTTTCCTTTAAAAGAGCAGTACGACTCCATTATTCAGGAGTATTTAGATTTAGGCCATAGGAGGCCGGTCTCCCCGAGTAACGACTGCAACAATTTTTATCTCCCTTATCATGCTGTTTTCAAACCTGAGAGCACCACAACAAAAGTTCGCGTTGTTTTCAACGCCTCCAGTCCGTCCTCCAATGGGAAAAGCTTGAACGATATCCTACATTCAGGACCCGTTCTCCAATCCGATCTGACTATGCAGATCTTGAAATGGCGTTTTTTCCGATTTGTTTTTAATGCCGACATCACAAAGATGTACCGGCAGATACTCGTTCACACGAGTCACACGCCATTTCAACGTATCCTCTTCAGGAACCCAAGTGGCGAAGTTTGTGACTACGAACTCAATACAGTCACTTTCGGAGTTAACTGTGCTCCATTCTTGGCCATTCGGGTTCTTCAACAGCTTTCCCAGGATGTTAGCACACATCTTCCTCTCGCCAGCGACATCATATCCAACTACATGTACGTAGACGATGTCCTTGCTGGCGCGCATTCCATAAAGCGCGCCACTGCGTCCATACAAGAGTTATGCAAAGCTCTTGAGACGGCTGGCTTTCCCTTAAGAAAGTGGACCTCCAACCACAAAGATGTGCTAGCTAATATCCAAAAGGACCATCTACTTAACGCCGATTTCCTCGAACTAGAGGAAGCGAGCCTAGCAAAGACTCTAGGTATACGCTGGCAAGCGCATACGGATGAGTTTCTCTTTGCCCCCTCCGAAGAAGATGTGAGACAGTCTTACACTAAACGTGAAGTTCTATCTCACATCGCCAAATTATTTGATCCAGCAGGCTGGCTGGCACCATTCGTGGTCCGTGCCAAAATTTTCATGCAGGAGATATGGCTGCAAAATCTTGGATGGGATGAAGCGTTGCCACAAGATCTGAAGCAACGCTGGCAGGATTTCCTATCCAGCTACTCATCCCTCCATAGGATTCGGATCCCAAGATGGGTCCAATATACACCCTTAGCTAAGCTCCAAATCCATGGTTTCTGCGACGCATCTCAGCGCGCCTACGGAGCAGCTATTTACATCCGTGTTGAGATCCAACATAAAGTTTCCAGCCATCTCCTTGTTGCCAAGACCAGAGTAGCTCCTGTAAAGACCATCTCCTTGCCTCGATTAGAACTCTGCGGCGCATTACTGCTCGCCGAGTTATCAGCAACACTCCTCCCTCAGCTTCCAGTCAATAGCTACGAGGCTATCTTTTTAAAAATAATATGTTCTTGTGTCTTTTATAAATTTTATAACCAGTGGCTGGTTTTTTCCTTATACTTTAGAGGGTCCCTTGGGAATCGTAAAGGTGGAATTAGTTATATCACTTTTGTGATCTTTTTGTTTGTTTTATCGTTTTACAGTATTTGATTTGATATCACTTAAGTCTATAGTTTTTCCAATTTCTTTGTTAGTTTTGTTTTTAAATATTGGTTGGTTAAGCTTACAGTACTATGGGTATTCTTATTGATGTGGCTCCTCCCTCCGACGATCCGGATTTCATCCTTTTTGTCCAACGAAGACTACTTGGGATCCAGCGATGCGTACAGGGTTGAGGGGTGGTCTGTGGCCCTGCCTTCAGTCCTTGGAGTCCACCGATGGGCAAATGAACAAGTTAAGTTCACAAGTTAAGCCAGAGTGGATTTGAACGAACGAAAGATGTTTATTTTTCGTGAGTTGCACGTTC
The DNA here is from genome assembly GCA_018904105.1 of Zaprionus tsacasi. Taxonomy (NCBI): domain Eukaryota; kingdom Metazoa; phylum Arthropoda; class Insecta; order Diptera; family Drosophilidae; genus Zaprionus; species Zaprionus tsacasi. The sequence continues at coordinate 20,202 of JAEIFR010000183.1, read as the reverse complement.
TTGTCACTCGCGTTTTGACCGGTTGCCGCAAATGTTATTGCTAGCCGCGAACTTACAAAGCGTTTTGTTGTATCGTACGCGTACCGGTCCCTGCTCGGGCGCCAGTTAATTACTTTGCTGGTAGCAAGGTAAAAAAAATAAAATATATTGGAGTTCAGTTAAGAACGACTTTATTTGTCTAAATCCAATTTGCAACTAAATTACCCTAAGCTGTCCCTAATAAGCTGTGAGTCTTTGGCTGTGAGCTGCGCTGCCCTTAGGGGCAGCGGATAGGCGTCTGCCAAATAGGCCACGACATCGGCTGATGTTTTGTTGGTCGAATCGGTGCAGTCTTCTTGGAATCACTTGCATTGGTGGGAGCGGAAGTTCAAACAGATTCTCGAATCACTTTCGTTAGAAACACTCGGCGTCAGGAAATACGAGCTTGCGATGACTCTATTGGTCGTTGTTCGGATTTAACTTTTGTTTAACTTATATATTTAAAGTAAACCATAAAAAGGTAGCAGAATAGCAAGAGTCGATGGGCACGCCGTTTAGCGGGTCCAATATCGTAGTGCACGTCCGCGTTGACCGGTTGCCCATGTATGCCCGCAACACAAAGCGTTTTGTGTACGTACGCGTACCGGTCCCTGCTCGCGCCAGTTAATTACTTCTGTACAGAAAAAAAAAATATATGGAGTTCAGTTAAGAACACTTTATTTGTCTAAATCCAATTGCAACCAAATACCCTAAGCTGTCCCTAATAAGCTGTGAGTCTTGGCTGGAGCTGCGCTGCCCTTAGTGGCAGAGGATCGGCGTCGGCCACTAGCTTCCATAGGCCACGACATCGGCTGATGTTTTGTTGGTCGAATCGGTGCAGTCTTCTTGGAATCACTTGCATTGGTGGGAGCGGAAGTTGTTGCCAAACAGATTCTTCGAATTCTACTTGGCAGCTCGGCGTGTGCAGGAAACAGCTCGGCGTGTGCAGGAAATTATGCAGACGCTGAGCTTGCAGATTGAAGCTCGCTTATTGGGTTCGTTGTTCTGGATTTGAACATTTTTGTTGTTAACTTATATATTTAAAGTAAACCATAAAAAAATAGTGAAGGGACAAAGCAAGCAGAATAGACAAGAGTCGATGGGATAAGTTAGAACGAGAAAGAGATATGTGAATTTTTGGCGCAAGGTAAGATTCACTACGCACTCGTACACATACACCAGCGTCAACTGCTTCTCTTTAATTTGGACGTCCGTTAAAAATGCACTGACCTGCCTCACGTTTTGTGTATTAACTCACACGCATATACATAAATTATTTATCTTAAAAAAAACAATTTTCCTTTTTTTTAAAAAAAAAAAAAAAAAGGAGTTGGTTGGTAGGGGGTTTGTTGCGGGCTCACAAAAATAAATAAAAAAATTTTATTTAATTAATTTTTTTTTTTTTTTTTTTTTTTGTTTTTTTTTTTTATAAAAAATTTTTAAAATTTTTTTTTTTATTTTTTTGAAAAAGGGGAAAGTTAAGACTTCAATACTTTGCTTAATAATCGCATATTTAAAATTAATTTCTGATTTACGGGGGTGGTGGGCGTGGTAACCAAAATTTGAAAATGACGTTTACTGCCTAGGATATACATGAATCTTTCTACCAAATTTGGAGTCTCTAGCTTTCTTAATAGCTGAGAACCGTTGTCTCATATAGACGGACAGACAGACAGACAGACAGACGGACAGACAGACATGGCTAGATCGACTCGGCTTGTGATCCTGAGTTAGAATATATATAGTCTATGGGGTCGCAGATGTCTCCTTCTGCCTGTTACGCACATTCCGACAAACCTAATAGACCATGTATTTTTTTAAAATCCATGGCCTAAAAAAAAATGTAAGGTGGTATGTTCCCATCTCTCACACTTGTCCACGTCTCTGAAACGGCCACGCACCATGTCGATCGAACGTTCCCCCGCCTCCGCTCCGAAGGACTTGATACAAATGTGAGGTGGTAAAACCCTAACCTCACACATGACCAAACCCTCGGAGCAGTGGCGGGAGTGACCGTACCAGCCGCACGTGGTCATTCCAAAAACATGGCTCAAGTGCAAAGTGGTGAGTTCCCTACTCCCACACTTGTCCACGTCTCCGATGTGACCACGCGCCATGCCGATCGTACAGGCACAGCCTACCCTTCCGCACTCTCGTCACTGTGCTAGGGTCACTTTACTCCGACATTAAAGAACACGTTGTTGGGTATCTGCTTTGTTTTCTTCCACTTTTATTCATAACAAGTTTCCCTACCTAAACCATAGCTCTATTCCTTCTAATTCACTTCCCTACCTAATCTGTTATACGCTCACACGTTATTATCCTTTTCCTGTGTCCTGTGACGTTGTCCTCCGATCCTGCAGGTTAGTTTCCTTTTTCTAATGTCCTTTGTCGCACTTGTTTCACTTTGCTTTCGCGCTGGTTAGCCGCCGTCAAGAGAGTGATTTGCACACTCAATATGCAAATCGCTCTCACCCTCCTCTGCCCTGCTTTCAGGCTATGAGTCTAAACTTGAGCTCTTTTGCAGCTGCAGTCGTCGTGGCCTCGTGATCTCTCTCTCTCTCGTTGTGTGCGCTGGCCCTTCCTCTATTCTGCATGGAGGCTTATTAAGCCAGGCTAACACAATGGTGGAATCAGTCCAATAGTACTTAGCCTGGCTTAATAAGCCTCCATGTCAATGGACGACATTCGTGGCTAACAGAGTAGCTAAGATAACTCAGCTCACGAGTTCAGGCAAATGGTCCCACGTCAGATCTGAGCACAACTCTGCCGATCTGGCCAGTAGAGGTTTCTCGTCAGAGGACCTCATTGGCAACAGTCTCTGGTGACATGGACCCGATTGGCTGATCCTTCCAGCAGAAGAATGGCCTGTTGCGATCAATATCACTCACGAAACAGACGAAGAGCTTCGTCCTGTTAAATGCAACTTAACTAAGTTGCCTCCTTCATCCGGTTGCATCTTGGAGAGATTTTCCGAGCTCGACAGAGCACTGCGGGTGATGGCTTACGTATACCGCTTCATTCAAAGGTGTCGTAAGCCTGATCTTACGCTCTCTCCAGATGTCGAAAGTTCTGAACTCTCCAATGTTCAAGATCTGCTCATCCGAAATACCCAACGTACTCAATTCCTTAACGAGTACAACTGTCTGTTGAACAAGGAACAGATTCCAAGGAGCAGCGACATCATTAATTTAAATCCATTTATTGACGCCAGCGGAGTTATGAGATCATGCGGTCGTGTGAGAACATCCGCTTCTTTAAGCCATGATGAACGGCACCCGATCATCCTTCCGTACTCATGTACCTTCTCACACCCCCTCGTCCGTTTTACGCATCGTATCTCCTTCCATGGTGGAAATCAATTAATGATGCGTCTTATCAGATCGCGAAACTGGATTCCAAAGCTCCGAACTTTAGTGAAAGCCACCATCAATTCCTGTCGAGTTTGTATTCTTCATCGAAAGAAGTTGCAAACTCAACTCATGGGTACTCTGCCCTCCGCGAGAGTCTCCTTTTCTCGACCTTTCACCCACACAGGACTCGATTTCGCTGGTCCTTTCGAAATCAAGGTTTTCACTGGTCGAGCCTGCCTCATAACCAAGGGCTACGTATGTGTCTTTGTATGTTTCAGCACAAAGGCCATACATTTAGAAGCAACCTCAGATCTCACAACCGAGAAATTTCTCGCAGCCTTCGCGCGATTCGTCGCGAGACGTGGCTGCCCGCACAACGTCTACTCCGACAATGGAAAGACGTTCGTCGGAGCTTCCAAGGTCGTTGCTTCTGAATTTATGAAGGCAGTGAAGGCTGATATATCCATCAAATACAGCCATCAAAACCTCGCATGGCATTTTAATCCTCCCAGCGCACCGCACATGGGTGGCTTATGGGAAGCTGGAGTAAAGAGCTTTAAAACGCTCTTCTACAAGTCCACTTCCTCACTAAAATATACATTCGAGGAATTATCCACGCTCCTTTGCAAGGTCGAAGCGTGCCTTAACTCCAGGCCGATTTCTCCCATGTCTGAGAGCCCCACCGATCTTTTAGCCTTGACTCCTGGCCATTTTCTGATCGGCGGTCCGCTCATGTCCGTAGCAGAGCCTGAAATCCAAGAAGACGCTGTATCCATCATCAACCGATGGCAGCGACTTAAGGCTCTGCATCAACAGTTTTGTTTCCGTTGGAAAGAGGAATACCTCAAAGAGCTGCACAAACGCTCCAAATGGCAACTCCCAACGAGAAACCTCCAAGTCGGCGATATGGTGGTTGTCAAAGAAGACAATATTCCAGTCAACGAATGGCGTCTGGGCCGAATCCACGCTACACATCCTGGCGCGGATGATATTGTCCACGTGGTAGACATCCTCACCACCCGTGGCGTTATCAAAAGGCCAGTAGCAAAATTAGTCCTACTTCCTTTAGAGGACACAGTCCAGACACCCTCCTAACCTTCTGTTGTCCATCAGTGGACATATGTTCTCCAAATACTAATCCATATATCCACCTTCTCCTTTTCAGATTAGTAAGATGGCACCACCAAAGGCACACACACCAGCGAAACCAAAAGGGGTAAACTCCTTCAGATGCCGCGTATGCAGAGGAGTCCACGCCCTGAAGAAGTGCCAGAGATTCCTGCGTCTGGCTGCGGAGAAGCGTCTTCGGGCAGTGTTAATCAACAAATACTGCCCGAACTGCCTCGCCCATGGACACTCGAAGGGTTCATGTCGCAGTGGAGGCACCTGTCATACATGCGGCGAGGGCCACCACACGCTTCTCCACCTTCCAATCACTTCCCAACCCGAGAGGCAAGAGATACAGGCAACCTTGCCATCCGTGACGCCTCTTCCACCTTTGGAGTCCCTGGCGACGTCCCCATCTGTGGCGATCAGCATGATGCCGACCGCCATAGTCAACCTGGACATGGCCGGCAAGATCTTCGAGGTGCGTGTGCTGTTGGACGCGTGCAGCCCACACAGCCGCATGCCCACCTCATTGGCAAAGGCTTTTGGCCTTTCCGCCGAAAACGGGTTTTGCCGAGCCCTGTTCAGGTCGAAGGCCTCGCCAGAGTTCTCCATCACAGTGACTCTAAAGATGAAAGATGTGCAGATCAGGACTCCGGCACAAAAGGTGAACAAGGAGCTCCAAAGCAGCTATCCGGGCATCACGCTAGCGGACACTCGATGCCATGTGCCAAGCAGAGTATCCATCGTTCTGGGGGCCGACGTCTATGGAGACGTACTCCTCCCAGGGCTGGTTCCATCCCACGGTGGTTTGCCGTTGGCCCAGAACACTCTGTTTGGCTGGGTATTATCCGGTGTCTTTAAGACGTAGTCCGCCAGCGCCCATCAGGCCCCTCCAGCGGCCTCCAAAAAGATCCCGGCCCCAGCTATTTGCAATAGTATTGCAAGGGGGGCGGGATGTTTACGCCGAAACTCGCCGCCTGAAAATAGGCAGCATCTCGGCGTAAACAGTGCGAGAGTCACCAAGGGCTCTCGCGCTCTTTTATCCATTAGCATGTTAAGTTAGGCTTAAGGAAATGAAATCATGTAAAAGGCTGCTAGTTGAAAAAATATAAGTGAAGTGAACACCACGCGCCCCGCATTGTCTACTTTTATTACGAATTGTTTTCGCGTCGGTATACTTCGAATTTCACAGCATTTTTGCCTTCATCAACGATCCCCCATCAAAGAAGGAAGATCCGACTGCCGCCGCCACAAACAAAACCAATAAACAACAATAGCAGCGAGCGCAACATCAGTGGCGACGTCATCCGCACACTGGAAACCAACAACTTCGCCAGCTGGATCGAGTTAAGGACAAGTTTGATTCTCTACTACAAACCACAAGCACCGAACCATCAACTTATGGAGGAATTCCGGAACACCAAATACAGAAGAAACATCGACAGTGTTTGGAAGAGGCCGAGAGAAGACGACAAGTTTTAATGAGTAAGTTAGAACTAGAAAGTAACTCTGCAGAAACCGCCTTATTCACTAGACTCGTCCAAGATAGTATAGAGAACCTAATTAAAAAACTTCCTAACCATATTCACATAAGAATAATCAAATTGTTTCCGCCAGTCCTTTTCCCGCTCGGAATATTCTCGAGATCACGCAAAAACTTAACACGTCTGGTACGAGCAACTTCGGTTTCAATTCTATTTCTTTTTTGGTCATGGACCATTCGATTTTTTATCTTACATATCGATGTTTATCTTACATATCGTATCGTACAATTCAATTATAGCATTCAGCTTTGATACATACATAATTCATATATATCATTAAGCTTTTATCCATATTATTTACATTTTAATAGGTAATTCAATTCAATTCATTCAGGCAATTTTAACAAACCAAAAATTAATTTAAAATACGCTTTTGAATCTCACAGTCACCACTCGAACAGCTCCATCAGCACCAGGATGTACTTTTGCTACACGGCCTAAAGCCCATTGACCTGGTGGAATATTATCTTCCGCTATTAAAACTAAAAGCACTTTCCTTCAGATTTTTGTATGGGGTCTTCCACTTGGCCTTCTCTTGTAGCGTTGTTAAATATTACAGCGACCACCGCTTCCAAAATGCGTGCTGGACTGCAACGATTCGTTTCCATCGATTTGTGGCACTCATCTTAAAAATGCTCTCGTCGAATGGCTCCGGTAGAGTGTTGAGAGGTCGACCAATTAAAAAATGACCTGGGGTCAATGATTCAAAATCGTTTGGATCGGACGACAAGGCACACAAGGGTCGAGAGTTCATAACTGCTTCTGCTTGAGCTATGACTGTAGCAAGCTCTTCATAGTTTAACGTTGTTCCATTGACGTTTCTGCTCAGTAGCTGTTTTGCTACCTTCACCGCACTTTCCCATAAGCCCCCGAAATGGGGCGATCTTGGCGGTATGAAGTGAAATTTCACGCCGAGCTGACTGCAGTGATCCAATACGTTGTGTCTGCTTTTGTCGTTCCACAAGCGATCGGCTATTTCCTTGAGCTCCCGTGATGCACCAACGAAATTTGTGGCGTTGTCGCAGAACAGCTCTTTCGTTATCCCGCGGCGTGCAAAAAATCGCTTAAGCGCAGCGATAAAAGCGTTTGTGCTAAGATCTGACACCAGCTCTAGATGGCACGCCTTGGTCAGAAAGCACACGAAGACGCATAAATACACTTTCACTGGACGTTTTCCTCTTTGGTTAAAATGCATCCATAATGGTCCAGCGTAGTCTACACCTGCTCTTTCAAAGGGGTGCACTCCTATTTGCACTCGGCCTGATGGTAGAGAGCCCATTAATTGCTTATGTAATACTGGTCGATGTCAAATAATACAACTCCTCACCGTACTCCGAGATAGTTTTCTAGCATTAATGACCCAGAATCGTTGTCGCACAAAAGCACACAAAGCGTGCGCTCCGGAATGCAGATTGATTCGATGTGTGTACTCAAATAATGCTTTTACAGCAATGTGGTTACCTGGAAAAAGTATGGGGTGCCTCACATTAAATGCTATATTTGCACGAGCTAGTCTACCACCAACACGAATTATTTCTATACCCTTCCAATTAATTATAAACGGGTTAAGCCCTTGTATTTTGGCTGATTTGATTGGCTTTTTCTCTAATAACTTCTACATCTCATTGTGAAAGTTTGAAGCCTGTAAATTGGCAACAATAAAAATTAAGCGTTTCTGATCGAATTGAATTATTTTTACTGATACGCTGTCGCCAACGAAAAACATATGCAAAGACCCTATTTAATTTTAAAAAATCCCTTGAATATTTGCAGCCAGATATTAAATCTGAGGGCATGGGTCGAACATTTGCTAATAAGCTAAACTGAGTACTGCGGTGTTCTGGAAGTTCCTTAGGGACTTGCCATTTTATTAATGGTCAACTATCTTCGGAATGTTGTAAAAATTCTGGACCTCGCCACCACAACGAGTCCATTAATTCCAACGTGTGCAGACCATGAGAAACAATGTCTGCGGGATTTGGTTTTGATTCAATTTTATACCATTCTTGTACTCTGGATAATTCTTAAATTATTGAGACTCGATTAGCAACGAATGTATTCCAACGACTGGCATGAGATCCAATCCAATTAAGAACAATAGTAGAATCGGTGAAATAACAAACTCTATCAATTGATTTAGGCGCGCAATTTTTAATTGTATCCACAAGTTGAGTCAAAAGTCGGGCACCTTCTTGCTCTAAGCGAGGTAGCGATACTACACGAACTGGTGCTACTTTGGATTTTGCTGTCAACAAATGTACTGATATGACGCGCTGCATATCTATGCATCGAACATAAACTGCTGCTCCAAAAGCTCGACAAGAAGCATCAGAAAATTCCAATTAACTGCAGTCTCTACCGGTACTACCGCTCGAGGCAATGAACAATTATAAACAATTTCTAATTCCTTTCTATACTTTTTTCATTGAGTTGCATAACTAGTCGGCAATTCTTGATCGCAAGATTGGGAGTAGTGGGGAAGTAGCTACAACTCCTGCATAAAGATTTTTCCTAGAATCAGGAGCGGACTCAGAAACCCAAGTGGGTCGAACAATTGCGCTAAGTCTGACAAGACCACACGCTTAGTTATCAAGATGGATTCATTTGCAGTATACGAAAACTGAAAATTGTCAATTTTAGAAGCCCAATAAATTCCAAGAGTCTTTGCCGTCTCTGTGGTGTGAAGTTCTAATGGTTCTGTAGCAGTATTGCTCTCGTTCCACTGGGCATTTGACCGCCATTTATGAAGTTCAAATCGCCCTAATTGCAATAAGTCTGTTACTTCCTTCTTTAACTGGAGCAGTTGGGCCAACGAATCTGCTCCAGATAGCATATCGTCCATATAAAAATTACGTCTCACTGCTTCATCTGCTAATGGATATTGATTACCAAACTGATCTGCCAAATAGTACAAACATCGCACCGCCAAGAAATGTGCTGAGTTCGTGCCATATGTAACAGTTTTAAGGCGCAGTACTTTAATCGATTCAGTGCTACAAGCCCGCCATAAAATACATTGAAAGTCGCAATCAGAGGGATCGACCAAAATCTGAAGATACATTTTAGATATATCCGCAGTGAGCGAGTTACAATCCTATGGCCAGGGAGGAAAAGCTTTCAAAAAAACAACTGTGTAGTTCGGGGTATGAAATGAGAGGGAGTCTCTTTATTACAAAAAAGTTGTATGCTTAGGCAAAATGTCTCTTCGGCCGAATTCGTGTTGGCCATCTTCGTTAGAACTCCACGGCTCTGAATTTTGCTGCCGGGTCGGTGTTGTTTCCCTGTGGCCGGAGAAATGGGCATGTTAACTCCGGGTCAGTGTTGTTTCCCTGTGGCCGGGGAGAGGGGCATGTTAACTCCGGGTCGGTGTTGTTTCCCTGTGGCCGGGGAGAGGGGCATGTTAACTCCTCCCCCCCCAGTCCGAAGAGAAGGCCATAAGGGGAATGGCCGGATCGGAGAAAGGTGATTTGGGGACGTGTTGTTGGTGTATGCCACGAATTCCGGCGCCATTTTGAAATTAACAGTTTTTTTTTAAAAAAATGGGTATCTTAATGTTAAACATGAGTGTTGTTTTTATAAGCGTTATATCTTATGCTAAAGTTACACTTTGTTTACTTATTATCTATCTTATATTATTATTTGTTCCTTATGAAATAACAGTTTAGGGATAATGTTTAGTTTACTGGCTAATGGCTAACTCTTTGTTTACATAATCAGACAGTGTCTATATTGTAGCTTATCCTATTTTATAATGGATAAGTGTTATTTCTGATTTCCCTAAGTTCGTTCAAGAAAAATGTTTGTGCCCTTTCGGATTTTTATACCCTTGCAGAGGGTATATTAATTTTAGCCAGAAGTTTGCAACGCACCTTAGGAGACATCTCCGACCCTATAAAGTATATATATTCTGAATCAGCATAAACAGAGGAGTCCAAAAATGGATGTCCGTCTGTCCGTCCGTCCGTCCGTCCGTCCGTCCGTCCGTCCGTCCGTCCGTCCGTCCGTCCGTCCGTCCGTCTGTTGCAACGCAAACTAGTCTCTCAGTTTTTGAGCTATCTTCATGAAACTTGGCATATAAGCTTCTTATTGCTGCGAGCTGTAAATAAGTCGGAACGAGCCAGATCGGACCGATATATCGTATAGCTGTCATAGAAACTATCGGCCGATTTTTGTTGTTTTTCAAGATATTGCAACAAGATTTGGCAAATCTTATTCTTATGAGGTTCCTAATGTGCTGTCAAAATTGTATTAAAATCGGACCACTATAACATATAGCTGCCATAGGAACAATCGGCTGAAATTAGGGTTTTTGTATGCAAACCTGTTTTGTTCTTGGAAATACCGCACATTATCAATACTTTTTAATGTTATACAGTAACCCGCCCTTATTTTTTCCATTTAAATATCTCAGACGTTTATATTCTATAGCTGTTATAGGAACAATCAGTCAGTCCGTCTGTCTGTTGCAACGCAAATTAGTTCCCCAGTTATTGAGCTATTTTCATAAAAGTTGGCTCACAAGCTTCTTATTTCTGCTTTCATTAAATAAGTCGGAACGGGCCAGATCGGACTGATATATCGTACAGCTGTCATGGAGCCTATCGGTCGATTTTCGTTATATTTCAAGATATAGCTATCAGGCTTACCACATCCAAATCTAAGTATGTCCTTAATATTAAAGTTTCATCAAAATCGAAGTTTTATAACTTATAACGATCAACGATCGGCCTAAGGAAGGTACCTGTTGCAATTTTATGAAAATCTGAGTACTATTACATATAGCTGTGTACAACTGCAAGGGTATAAAACCTTCGGCAAGCCGAAGGTAGCCTTGCTTTCTTGTTTTTTTTTTTTTTAGATTGTTTCTTGTTAATAATACATTTTTTGAATAGTGCTTGTCTATCTTATGTTTCTTCCACTGTTTCCACTGTTTTCTTAACTGTTTTCCTAATTTTTTGTTTGTGTAACTTTCGACCTTTAGTTGTTAGGAAAGTGATGCCTTTGTCTCTGTCTACTTTGTGTAGTGAAAATCTCGGTGTTATCTTGTTTCTACGGTTTTCTTTTCTAAATATTTTATCATTAGGCTCGACTTGGATTGGTGTCTCTCTGTCCTTGTTTAATTTAGCCAGTCTTTTTTCTGTGGTCGCGTTTAAATGTTCCTGTACTTTTGGGTATATGTCTTTTCTAAATTCGTTTAATTTCTTAAGGTAATCGTGGTGATTGTCGAATGTTATTGTTTTGTTGAATATGTGAGTTCTTCCTTGGAAGAGCTCGAAAGGGGTATAGGAAGTGCTGGAGTGTATTGCATTGTTATAAGTTGCTATTGCTTCTGAGAGAATTTGGACATGATCGCGTTCTAGGCGTGCTTCTTTTCTTTTGTTCATGATTATCCTGTATAGTTCGGTTAAGGTGGAGTGCAGTCTCTCGACAGAAGCATTTCCCGTAGATTGTTGGAATGAAGTTGTATGAGCTGTTATTTGGAATTGAGTTAAGAGGTCGTTGAATAGACTGCCCGAAAATTCCGCGCCCTGGTCGAAGATTATTTTCTGTGGTGTTATTGAATTCCTATTGCTAAGGGGGTAAGCTTGCGCTAGCTTGGTGAATTTATCGATAATTGTGAGGTTACAAGTATTGTTAATGAAATATATGTCTATATGTACGACTGCCAATGGTCCCTCTGGGGCGGTTGGGCTTTGCATCAATGGTCTATGGGGGTGTCTATCGTATTTTAGGGTTAGGCAGGTATCACAATTTTTTATAATTTTTGTGATAATGTCTTTTAAATGCGGAAAATAAATGTCCCTTTTTAAATGGTTATATGTTTTATCTATCCCCCTATGATTAGTGTTAAAGTGGTACGCACGAATTTCGTTTTCCTGGTCAAGAGGATTCGTAATTTCGGTTAGCCATATATTGCAGCGGAAAATTTTGTATATGTCATTTTCAAAGAAATAGTTATTATAGGACTCTTCTATTATTTTGAAAATATCGTCTGGTGCAAATAGTGCGAATGTTTTATTCGGTTTCAGGATTGTTTGAAGGGTGTTTGTAACGGAGTCGAAAGTATGTATGGGTTCTGTGATTATGTGTCTTACTTTATGGATAAATGGTGTTTCTACTTGTCTCAAAGTTGCTGATCTGGTACGGAATATTATTTGGCAATTGAAGTGATTTAACGGTTGCGAAGCGATTGGTATAATTTGTGGGTCTTCGTTTATGTTTAAGTTTGGCTAAATTCTGCTGAGTGCGTCAGCAACTACGTTTTGCGACCCTTTTTTGTATACGACTTCGTAGTCGTAAGCGGCCAGGATAGTTTTCCATCGAAGTAGTTTTGGATTCTGGCCTTTCAGATTTTCTAGCCAGATTAAGGGCTTATGGTCTGTGACTATTTTGAATCTACGCCCGAAGAGGTATGGTCTGAAATGACCTACAGACCAAATGATGGCTAGCATTTCTTTCTCTATCGTAGAATAGCGGATTTCCGTGTCCGATAGTGTTCTGCTAGCAAAAGATATGGGTCTGTCATTAGTGTCTGGGCCTTGTGACAACACAGAGCCTATCGCATAATTACTTGCGTCTGTGGTCAGCGTGAACGGTTTGTTGAAATCAGGGTATATGAGTATGGGATCATTACAAAGAAGATCTTTCGACATTTCGAATGCTTGTTTAAATTCATCGTCTATTATTATAGATTTCTTCCCTTTTAATTGTCTCGTTATGGGTTTAGTTATTTTCGCGAAGTCCTTTATGAATTTCCTGTAATAACCCAATAATCCTAAAAATGATTTAATTTCCCTGGTTGTCTTTGGGCAAGGGAAGTCTTTGATGGTTTGAATCTTAAGTGGGTTTGGTTTGACTCCTTCCTGGGTTACGATATGTCCCAGGAAATCGATTTCCTTCCTTAAAAAGCTACACTTGCTTGGTTGGATTTTTAGATTTGCGTTTTGGAGTTTTGTGAAAACCGATTTAATATCTGCTATATGTTTTTGGAGTGAGGGTGAGAATACTATTATATCGTCGAGATAGACGAGACAGACGTTACCGACCAAGTCACCTAAAACGTTGTCCATAACGCGTTGGAACGTGGCAGGGGAGTTTTTGAGACCGAAGGGCATTCTCGTGAACTCGTAATGCCCATTTTCGACGGTGAATGCCGTCTTGCTCGCGTCGCGTGGGTTCATTTGAATTTGGTGAAAGCCACTTGCTAAGTCTATTGTTGTGAAATACATGGTATTTCCTAAGCTGTCTAGTATATCTGCAATGTTCGGGATAGGGTATCTATCAGAGACAGTCTTCTCATTTAATTTCCGAAAATCGATTAGCAAGTGCAACTTTTTTTCGCCTATGATGTCACTTTTCTTAGGTACGACCCAGACGGGTGCACTCCAGGGGGAATGGCTGTTTTTTATGATGTTTTGTTCGAGCATTTTTGAAATTTGCTTGCGAACCTCGTCTTTATGTACAAATGGGTAACGATAAGATTTTGTGTGAATCGGTACAGATGTAGTAATATATTGTATTATATTTTGTGATACTATGTATATGTATCTATGTTTAAATGTGTATTATAATAATATTTGTAATATTTCGAAAATAAAAGAGAACCTGTATGTGTGTTCTGTTACGCAGTTTCTTCTTTTCCTTGTTTCCCGGTGCTTAGTGTTGATTGTATTTCATTCGTGTAGTGCTGCTGCGCTTACTTCCACCTTTGTATTTATTTTTTTTATGTTTTCGACTTTAACTGTAATGTATAAATTAAATAAGTATTCAATAGAGTGTAATTTAGAGGTTAGTGAACATGTGACAACAAAATACGTTAAGCTGTTTGTGGATTGTTTTGTTGTTTTCTATTATTTTTCTTGTTTTTGTTTTTTTTTTATAAATGTATAATTTCTTAAATTAATTTTATTGCTTTTATATTTTTTTTGAAGTGGTTCTTTTCTCGCAGTGCGTGGTGTGCAAAAAGAATTCAACATAAATTAACAGTTTACAAGCAAACGCGGCGTAAAGCATCGCGCCGCCACTCTGGCTGATGTCGATCTTGGCAGCAGCCAATGTACAGTGCAGAGAACTGCAACATGCATACATTTACACCACTTAAAAATGATAAAGATTTTTGCCACTCGATTATCATTTTGCACGGGCCGCACATAGCCCACGCCTCAAGCCGCGTAACCCACTGATGGGAAGAGCCAGAAGTAGCAGGAGACTCTACAAGCAAGAGCCGTAAACGGCGGAGACGCAACAAACAAGAACGTTTTGGGAAAGAAAACAAGAGCCGTTTTCCGCCCTCGGCTCGGTAGGTTCGGCAGTACCGACTCGGTAGGTAGAGACAGCAGCACAAGGGTTCGTGAACGTTCGGTTTTCCCTTTCTGCTAGCGCGTGCCTCGCTTATTTTGTGGAAGGGGTAACGGCAACGGAACAAGTAGAAATTGAAATGCATTGCCCTCGGGTTTCTTCTCTATACCTACTTATGCGTATATTAATAGAACACAAGAACGTTAAGATAAAAAAAACGGTTTTTTTACCCTTAATTTATTTATGTTTTGTTTAATCCACAATGATCGGTTTGTTTTAGAATTAAATTCAGGAGGCGGCGAGCAAAGTAATCCGAAACATTCATGAGAATCGCAATTAAAGAAAATACAAATAACAATCATGAGATACCATCAGCATTTGGCATATTCATAGAGGACGCTACATAACTAACAAGTCGGTAAAGCTTCAGTCGATTCCAATTCCAATTCCCAAAATCCCTTAGAAATGTGTACACACTTATAATTTGAAACAAAGAATTCTGCACAACTTGTTCTCCTACATATGGCTTACTCGCGTTCACTCACACACACATGCGCGTAAAGAGTAAAGCGACACGTTGTCGACGTCAACTGCTCATAGTAGCAGGAGGCTGCTGCTCGTAGAAAATGTTTGTACTGTGAACGTTGACTTTAATAACATCTAAGTTATTAATCCGATCGGATTGTAATTTAGAGGATATGTTCATATATCATTAGGCTTTATGTACACTGAACGTTATGCATTTAAAAGTTTATTTAATAATCGCAAATAACCGGCGGCGGGCGTGGCATCAAACAGTTGACATTAATTTGATCTGCCTATGATATATAAGAAGATTCATGCCAAATTTGGTGCCTCTAGCATTTATAATAACTGAGATCTGTTGTCTCAAACAAACAGACGGACAGACAGATGGACATGGCTCATGTATTTTACTGTCGGGTGCGCTCGACTGTAGCCTTCCCGATAAGTTATTTTCGCTACTAATGGAGAATAAGGGTATTATAATTTTAGGTAAACCGAAAATTGTTGTAACTGTTGTACGCAGATCATTTTATAGAATTTAACTTAGCATCCATAGTGCTTTTCATTTTAATTGTGTATAATGTTATTTCTACAAAGAAGGTTTTTAATTTATGATAGCGGGACTTGGTCCAGCAACAGTTCAAATTATGCAATACAAAATATTGTGAATGTATGATATTTCCGGTGTACGAACAGGTAGCACGTTCATATTATATTCAACAAATTAACAAGTGAGTAGGGCTACAGTCGAACGCCCGACAATAGGATACCCTTCTCACAATTTTTAAAATCCGTTACAAACGTGTAACCACACTCATAATTTCAAACAGAAATTTTGCACAAATACTTCTACTACATATAGTTTTCTCGCTCACACTCACACAGCCACGCACGTTAAGAGTGACGACGACGTCGACGTCAACTGCTAAAGTAGCGCGCAGGCTGCTGCTCGTACATTTGTACTGAAAAGGTTGACTTGAATAACTTCTCTGTTATTGGTCCGATCGAATTTGGAGAATATGTTCGTATGGCATATAGCTTTATATATACTAAAGAAGAACTTTATAAGTTTAATAGTTTGCTTAATAATATTAAATTACCGATTTGCGGGGGCGGTGGGCGTGGCATCAAACGTTTAACATAAACTTCATCTGCCTATTTTATATAGGAACTTCCATACCAAATTTGGTGTCTCTAGCTTTTTTAATAGCTGAGATCCGTTGTCTCAAACAAACAGACGGACAGACAGATGGACATGGCTCATGTATTTTACTGTCGGGTGCGCTCGACTGTAGCCTTCCCGATAAGTTATTTTCGCTACTAATGGAGAATAAGGGTATTATAATTTTAGGTAAACCGAAAATTGTTGTAACTGTTGTACGCAGATCATTTTATAGAATTTAACTTAGCATCCATAGTATTTTCTAAAATATGTGGATAAAGCTAAACTGAAGTTACATTCTCAAAAATCAAAGTTTTCAGGGAAGGAAACAAAATGTGACACATTGTCACAGACCAGGGTATTAAACCCAACTCGAAATTTTCTTTATCACGCTCTAAACGAGAAATTAAATCCTTCTAAGGACTACTCGGCTATTATAGAAAATTTATCAAAGATATGGCCAGAATTACTAAGCCACTTACAGCTCAATTGGAAGCAGACCGAAAATCAGTTACAATAGATCAATATGTCGGTACCTTCGAGCAATGTAAGACACTTCTTTGCTACGATCCCCTACTCCAATACCCATATTTTTTTAAAAGATTTATTTTAACGACGGACGCAAGTAATGTTGCGCTAGTAGAACGTTGTCTAATACAGAACGTAATGCCACTGTCGAGAAAGAAATGTTAGCAATAATATGGGCAGTTAAATATTTCCGCCCATACTTATTTGGGTGAAACTTTGTAATAATTACAGACCACTGACATGGCTCATGAGTTTTAAGTAACCAACATCTAAAACAGTAAGATGGAGAATGCAACTGTTAGAATACGACTACAAAGTTTTGTATAAGAAAGGTTCTCAGAATTTGGTAGCGGATGCATTAAGTAGAGTAGTGGTCGACGTTAACATGAATGATAGTAATTCAGTAGCAGGAACTTGTGTAAACACAATGCACTCGGCTTCAGAATATTTAGATGACCACATCTAAATTTCGGAAAAACCTGTAAACGACTTTAACTAGCAGTTAGTAATTAAGTATTGTCTTCCTTCAGAAAGCATAACTGCTTTTCAAGAAAAAATAATTCAAGTTTTTAAGAAATACTTAAACCCCAACAATACCACCGCATTTTCGCACCCGCCGACATTTTTTTTTCCAAATATCATATATTCGCATCCGCCGACATTTTTTTTTAAATTCAGGATAGCTTTAATAAATTCTTTGCAAACAGTATCATATACAACGTTTTAAGATGCACTGACTTTTTAACGAACCTATTAGAAGCAAAAGACCAAGAAGAAGACAGTTTTACTTCCCGAACATGAAAACAAAAATTTTCCACACCATTAAAAATTGTGATATTTGTCACACATTAACCTCCTAAGGTTAAATTCTAACTAACGGACACACCTACGTTTCCCTTAGACGTACTCCACACCGATTTATATACAATCAATGGAAAATATGTCGTTACAATTATCGATAAATTTTCGAGATTCGCCTGTGGGTTCACAATTCCTGCACGAGACACAGTCAATGAAGTAGGTAATATTAGGCGCATTATAGTAGCCTATGGAATACCCAAGAAGATTGTGTACGATCAGGGTGCTGAATATAATTTCAACCATTTCAAAGATTTCTGTCAGCAATATAGTACATGTTACATCTTTCCAACAATCTTCTAGTAATTTTCCAGTCGAAAGACTGCATTCTACGATTTTGCATGCATTTTGCTGCCGGATTGTTGCCGGTTTCCATGGTATTAATTAAACAATTATAACAGTACATCGAATGACCAAACTTTGATTTGGATGTGGTAAGCCTAATAGCTATATATTGAAATATAACCAAAATCGGCCGATAGTTTCTATGGCAGCTATACGATGTATCGCTCCGATCTGGCTCGTTCTGACTTATCTACAGCGTAGAGCAATAAGAAGCTTGTGCGTCAAGTTTCATGAAGATTGCTCAAAAACTGAGAGACAAGTTTGCGTTGCAACAGACTGACGGACGGACGGACAGACGGACATCGATTTTTCGACTCCTCTGTTGATCCTGATTCAGAATATATATACTTTATAGGGTCGGAGATGTCTCCTAAGTTACGTTGCAAACTTCTGGCTAAAATTAATATACCCTCTGCAAGGGTATACAAAAACTAAAACCTATTAATAACAAAAAAATGTCTTTCAGGTCTTACTGACAGCGTCACAATACATTAATATTGAGACGATTCTTGGACGACAGCAACCGGTAGCGACAATGCAATTAGGTACGACTAGGATCATACACTCATTTTAAAGGATGTACCACGTTGTTCATTTTTCAGACTATCAACGCGCTGTTGAGAGTTTTAAGAATTCTCTTAACCTCCTTAAAAGGGAAGAAAACATAGATGAATTGACCCTCGTCTATAGTAAATAGTATTTTACAATAGTATTTTACAAATGAGCTCAAAAGAGGACTAGTTAATGGGTTATGATCCATTATTAAGGTATTTAACAGGCAACATGAATGCGGCAGACGAGAAAGAGATATAAGAAAATTTAAAAATATTGAAACAAGATTCAGATGTTCTACAAATAATCAAATTACAAAAACAAAAAATGAAATTTTACATTACGTATTAATATTAAATGCTAATAATGCATTTAACTATGTTATAGTTAAGTAAAATAATATTGCGGAAAGTTTATTACTATCCAAACTAATAATAGTTCCGAAATTAATATTGAATAACGAAGAAATTGATAAAATAATGAATATCATGCAAAAGAAAAATTTTGTAATTAACAACGAAGGAAATATAAAATAGCAATATTAACATCAGACACTTATCAATAAACTAGACTAATCCCCCTACCTATTAACAACACTGAATTGATTGTGTTTACGTCGAAACGTAACCGCCTAAAAGTAGGCAGTGTTGCGGCGTAAACAGTGCGAGAGTCACTAAAGCTCTCGCGCTCTTTTATCCAAAGTAATGCTAAGTTAGACTTAAGATTACATTGTAAAATTACATGGAAAATCAATTTGAAAATATAAAGTGAAGTGAACGCACGCGCCCCGCATTGTTTTCTTGAAATCGAATTGTTTTTTCGCGTCGGTTTATTTTCATTTTTTCAGCAAGTGCATCCCATCCAAGCAGGAAGAAGCCACTGCCACCACCACAAACATTGGTCCTTCGAGCCGGATCTATCTACTTTTTTGGACTTACGTCGCTGGATTATCATCCCCTCACTCCGCTCGAACCTCAGACACGGCTTAAGCTTCTTCAGGGATTTAGTTCAGACAAGTACATGATTTTTTCTTACTTGTCTGAAGCGGAGGTGCTGTGTGCAACTGCTCCTAATAGAAAATATTAATTTCTTTCCAAACTTTGTATGTACATATGTGCACTTGTAAGTACATACATACAGACGATCGCCATATTGGATCCAGTGGAAAAGATCTACATATGTACATATAAGTACATATGTATGCAAGTCCATTTTTTTCAATTGCACACAGTTTTGTTCCTTCCATTAAAAATCATTTTTTTTGTACCTCCGCCACATATTATTTTATGTATGTACTAAATCCTAACAAGTGCATGTAAAACTCCCATACACACGTACATACATACTTCCCCTAAAGTTTTATGCAAATATACATATGTATGTACAATTTTATTACATACATATGTCAGCATAAAACTTATTTTCAATATTTGCCCAAGTATATTGCCGAAATCCAAACCCTAAGCGGCAATTGTAGCTCCAAATTATATTAAAAGAAACATAACACTTATTTTTTCATTTAAAAAAAAACAAAAGATAACAATTTATTCATTTAATAATAAACGCTTTACAATCCATACAATTCTATCAACATACATACAAGTTATTAATTTATTCAGATTAATGTTCCAAATAAAAAGACTTTGTCCTGTTACGATACTGAACTCTTTAATCGTCAAAGTCCAACCAAAAACTAAGTGCAAAATATTCTTAACGCAAAGCTAGCCCTGTCACCTAAAAGTGTTGATCTACTGTTGCCAAACGGCTCAAATGTCAGGTGGCCGGCGAACGTGGGAACGTTACAGACAGTTTCGTTAACTCCTGTATGTTAACTCTATGTTAACTCCTCCCTCACTAAGTTGAAGGCCGTCCTCGGACTTCCTTAAGTTGTCGATGGCAGTTCGCAAGG
>JAEIFR010000180.1:0-26317 GCA_018904105.1 Zaprionus tsacasi | reverse complement strand
TTCTCCAACCACATTTGTTAATAAAAAGCCTATCAATATTTTTTTTTAGTAATTTTCAAGCAGCGGTTTCCCGCCTCAGCTTGGGTTTTATTTTAATAATAAGGCAAATTGGAGCATTTGCACTTAAGCAGCCCGTTTGCGTTTCTTCACACTTTGGCGCATCTCGTTTTCGATTTGTCCAAGACGCTCTATGTAGCGTTGCCGGGCCGTTTCGTCTTTTGGTAGCTGCGTCATTTCCTTGACCAGTCGGCGTTGCTGGAGCAGTTTTACCCTTTTTCCAGAGCGTTTGTGTTTTTTTGTCTCCTGGCTTCCTTGTCGTGCCCGATACTCGGCTATTGTTAGTGGGCGTGGGCCATCGACGGAGTTCTGCTGGAGCGTTTCTTCCAGCGTTGGCAGGTTCCGTTGTATTATGGGTCGCGCATTGGAGAATAGTTGCTCCTCTGCAATCAGCTGCGTTGCTTTTTAATTTCTGCGGTTTGTTTTTATATTGTTGTTGTTGTGTGTGGTTTTTAAGCTGCTGCTGTTCTTAGTTTGTTCTCTGATAGCTTTTAAATTGTTTTCCTGTACCACGTTGTTGTTTTTCACTTCTTACTTTGTAAGTAATTTTTTGCAGTGCACGTGTGTCTCAGTGTCACGGTCGCCATGTGAAAGTTAAATACTTGTGGTAGGTTAAGGTTTTATTGTGTTCTCATTTTTATACCCGCTACTCATAGAGTAGAAGGGTATTATAACTTTGTTCAAACCGAAAATGTATGTAACAGGTAGAAGGAGACATCTCCGACCCCATAAAGTATATATATTCTTGATCAGTATCAACAGCCGAGTCTATATAGCCATGTCCGTCTGTCCGTCTGTCTGTCTGTCCGTCCGTGTGAACACCTGGATCTCAGCTATTATGAGAGCTAGAGCTACCAAATTTTGTGACAATATATGTTAGTACTGCACGCTTATCAAGTTTATTTTAGATTTTTGCCACGCCTCCACCCGCCCCTATAAATTGAAAAAAAATGGACTACAGATGCAATATTAGCTCTACAGTAACAGTTTTTTATATACATTATAAATACCATATTGCGGACGTTTCGTGAAAATTTCAGTAAGATTGGACTATAAATGTGGAAGATATTAAAGAAATAGTAGCGCCATGTGACCACGTGTTTTGTCTGTTTTATTATGTTAGATATGCAAAATATGCAGGTTCAACTCTGGCGGCAAGTACTTTTTTTTCAATTATATGTACTAAAGTTATTTGCACTGATCATTATTGCAATTTTATAGTAGATTCATAGAAGGTGCAGTGGCCGAGTGGATGTGGTCGTTGACTGTGAAGCGAATGGGTACGGGTTCGAATCCTACTCGGTCCGGTTCGATTCTAGTGGGTTTTTTGAAATTTTCTTTTTTCAAGTATTTAAAATATTTTAAGTTTAGTATTTAATGCATTTGATTAAAAGGAATTTTATGTGAAGTAAGTTGGTATTAGTTTTTGTCTTGTACGACAAGCTGAATGGTCTCATAATGCAACTTTGCCGGTCCAAATAATAATGTGCTAATGGCGGAGTAGTTATAGTTGCAAACTACATTTTACAAGCTTTTTGAGGTTCCACGGTTCGAATCCCATCAGGGGCATAAATTTTTTTTTTTTTTTTTTTTTTTTAGCATAATGTTACATTTTCTTTTAAAATCGATGATAACGATAAGGCGAGTTAGAAAAACAAATTTGAGACTGTGAGATGTGCTTTTTCGCAATGTTGTAGCGGGTATACCACAGTCGGGCGCGCTCGACTGTAGCCTTTCCGACTTGTTTTATTATGTTTATTTTAGATTAGAGATCAACTTCTCACGTTTAGTTGATCGAAGAGAATGATCTTCTTTAGGCGCAGCCAACCTGCGCCTGCTTAAAACTCTCTTCTGCTATGTTATGCTCAATTGGCTTTGTTATGTTATGCTCAATTGGCTATGTTATGATCATTTATGTTATATTATATTTGGTATGACAAAGTGTCATGAATGAAAGTAGTATGCTACACCAGTGTTACTTCCTTGCCCCCGAGAGAATTTCTGGAAAGGGTGTCGTGTACGTGTATGCCGGTGTATATGTGTATGTGCAGAAATCGCGCCTTCTGATATGCCGGTGCTCCTCTGACCAGTAAGCGACTTCTGTACACGCGCTCGTAAGTTGTGTCGTGAGTGAAGCGCCAGTTGGCAAGCGGGTGTGAGCGTGTACTCTAAAGAGTTTGCGGTATGGTGTAATACACCACGGAGCGACTTGGGGGAGTGCAGGCGGAAGTACCTGCGGCCACGGGCATTTCTGCACGGCCAACGGCCGCTCGCGAGTTGTGTCGTGAGCGAAGCGCCAGTCGGCAAGCGGGTGCGTGAGCGGGTACTCTAACGAGTTTGCGGTGTGGTGCAATACACCATGGAGCAACTTGTGGGAGTACAAGCGCAGATACCTGCGGCCACGGGCACTTCTGCACGACCAACGGCCGATCGTGAGTCGTGTCACGAACGAGACGCTAGTTGGCAAGCGGGTTTGAGCATGTACTCTAACGAGTTTGCGGTGTGGTGCAATACACCACTGAGTGGCTCGTGGGGGTACAGGCGAGGATACCTGCGATCACGGGCGATCTGGACACCACACGATCGATCGGGAGAGGCGTCGTGAGTGGACGATAGCTGGCGAGCGAGGTTCGTGGGCGTGCTCACCACCAAGTTGCGGATGGTGGAATACACCAACGAGCGACCTGGAGAGTGCAAGCAGGAAAAACCTGCGGCCACGTGCGTTCCTCACGATAGGCTGCCAGCCAAGCACGCGTGACACGCGACTCGTGCACGTGAGTTCCCAAAGGAACCGCGTGGTGACAGAGATCACTACCACGTGGTAAACGGGCACACATACGTGACGTGGGCCATATATATCGCCTATACCCTGTACATACCTCAGTAAGGTATGATCTGCTAGTAGCCTCTCTTGCTAAAGTCGTAGTAGTCCTAGTATTTATAAATTTTCTGTTAAGACCCTGGCGGGACTGAGATATGTACCCCAGTCTGAGAGAGCTTCCTTACAGAATAGTGGGTCTCCACTCAATGTTTCTTTGGTTAGATATTTTATATTCATTTTGAATTAAAAAAATTTATTTAATCTACGATTTAGATCTTGTACAGATCTACTGCGTTACTCAAGTATTTTTTCTTAGGGCCCCTATTGTGCAATTTTTATTATTTTAAAAGATTAATGGTTTACATTATTACTACGATTACAATCAACAATGTAATTATCAAACCAAGGTTCATATTTTGAACTTCGACTTTATTAATTACATTAGCAGTGGAATTATTGCTTGCAACTTTTATTTCGTATTTGTCATCCAATTCGTCTTCGCTTATTTAATTTGTTAATATTGACATAAAAATTCTTTTTTTTTTTTATCAAGGTTATTATTATACCATCTCATATAAAAAAATGTATAAATCAAATTTTAAATTTCAATTCAAAAAATTGGTACTTCTGACTATCTCATAATATCTTTTTTTTTCAAAAAAAATTTGCGAATTCAAATTTTGATATTTAAAAAAAATAAAAATATCTAGTTTCAAGCATTTTTGACCGCTGACGTAAAGACGTGTTTTCTTGTACTTTCCTTATTCTTACGTTTACCTCCGAATGACACACGACGCCGTCGCGCTTATATGAAATAAAATGATTATTAAACTGACACTATACCGCCTCGAGTGTATTGGTACTCTCAACTATGTGGTCGGTAGTGTGTGGAAGACGCGTGAAGCAAGAAAGCGATACAGTGGAGCAAAGTGCTCAATTTGACGAATTAGATGTAAAAGCACTAGCAAGCATATTGCTGTGCGTTATTATATATTCATTATAAACTGCGCTAGTTCCAAAGAAGCTTGGGACAAGCGTGCAGCTGTGTACAAGCCTCGTGGACCCGCCAGAAAAATTTCCTTATTCAGTAAATTACTTCGGTTGAGTTTGTCGGAAAATTCGTGCGTACAAAATTACATAAATAAGTTTGTGGATACCGTTGAAAAGCTGACAGAAATTGATATGGACATTTGTGAAGACATTATCACTTTTTTGCTGTTGTCGCGGCTCGGTAATAACTTCGAAAATTTTGTGGTAGCGATCAAAACCAGTGTTTGAAAAGCAGCAGTCGAATTAGCAAAAGTTGCAATATTTTTGCTTTTCACTGCTTCTGCTGCGAGCGATATCAGAAAGTGAAAAATTGCTTCTGCTTCTGCTTCTGAAAAATCAGAAGTCGCAGTCAAAGCATAAGTAAAAATCACGCAGCGACAAATATCAAAAATCAGCAGCAGTCGCCGTTTTTCGTTTTTTCGCTTTCTGCTTTGCTGTTGCTTTTCATCGTAGACGTTCGTCGCACCTGGAGCTACCGACGACTTTCGGAAGTCGTCGGCAGTCGCTGCAGCATAAGTCGGCGCATCCGACTGTTTGCTGCTTTTGATTTTCGTTGCTATTGCTGCTGACCAACAGTCGCAGCAGCTGAAATCGGTGCTTTCGACTGTTTTCTGCTTCTGATTTTCGTTGCTATTGCTGCTGACCAACAGTCGCAGCAGCTGAAATCGGTGCTTTCGACTGTTTGCTGCTTCTGATTTTTGTTGCTATCGTTGCTTTCGACTGTTTGCTGCTTCTGATTTTTGTTGCTATCGTTGCTTTCGACTGTTTGCTGCTTCTGATTTTTGTTGCTATCGGTGCTTTCGACTGTTTGCTGCTTCTGATTTTCGTTGCCGAGCAGCATAAGGCGACAGACGCATGAGGCGACAAATTACGAATGATTACATTTTTTGGAAATTACTTATAGCGTACTTCTTGTACTTTTTTATTTTTTTGACTTTCTTTTTGTATAATGCTTATAAAGTAATACAACTAATCAATTTTAAAAAAATTATAGAAACAAAATTAGCAAAAATAAAAACATAATAGTATATGAATTATGATAAATGATACATAAATAAATTTTCATTGCTTTCTGTTATAACTATTATTTTACTTATTTTATAAACCACTATGAGTAAGTTCTTCATTTTCAAAAAGTGGCAAAGTATCAATGGCCATGTCCAAAAAGGTGGGATTTAATTTGACTAGCAATATGTTCTCAAGAACATCCTGGCTTAATCGATTGCGGTAGTCGGTAAGCACCAGCCTCAGAGTGGAGAATGCTCGTTCAACCGACACCTGTTATAAAATAAGAAACTATCTAAGAAGGAACCTAAATTATTTATGCCATTTTTATTTACCTGGGTTGGCGGTACGGCATAACAAACGTTACTAACTGCGTATAACTCCTGGTCCGTATACTGCTTTCCTTTCCAGTAAGATAGCACGTCTATGTCAAATCTTTGATATGCAAGTTGTAGATTTTCAATTTTTGTCTTCACGTCTATTGAACTATTTACTGTTGATTGAACGCCTTGCGATAAATAGGCCTCTAACATTTCGTCTTCCTCGTCATAAAAAAAGTTGTCTATTTGATTGAAGCTAGAGTTGGGAGTTGAACACATATTGCCAGTAGGGTTCAGACTATATAGTCTGTCCCAAATTGATTTTAAATGATTTATTGCGTCGGTTTTTTGTTGCGGAGACAATATATGTTGAAAGCGGGGATCCAAAAACAAGCATGAAACAACAAATTTATTATTTAACAATGTTTTTGTTCGTGTTTCTATTGAATTTAAAATTTTATTTCCAATAGTTTTTGTTAAATTGTGACTTGAATCATTGACTATTTTTTCGGTCAATATTTTTAGTTTAGCCATTGTGCGTAAAAATTACTATAATATAGTTGCTCCTCTTGGAATCTTTTTATAGATTTTTGCAAGGGACTAAAAACATTACAATATGTTTCAATAAAATCCCAAAACGAAGCATCTACATCAAAATTCTCTTCATCCGTTCTGTTTTTAAGTGACTCAATTTTACTTAAAATATCTTTCGCTTCCAACAAGTTTTTTAACATTATGTACGTGGATCCCCATCTTGTTGGACAGTCTAATTGTGGCACTTTTAATTTTTTTGAGCTCAAATATTTCGCGGTATCCATTCGATGGTTTTCTAATATATTTAGTCATATTCCTACAATTAAGTAGGTATTTAATTATGTCCAATGATTTATTTACATCGAGGGCAACCAGCTGTGCTGTGTGTGCAGCACAACGACAAACTTCAATATTTCCTATTAATACTTTGGGAATTTTTTCTATTAACTCTATTTTATCTAAATAATCGTCGTTGGTGCACTCGTAATCGTCCTCTTCATTATTTTGTTCAGACACAAATGACAAAATATTAGTTGCCTTAAGCATATTTGCCCCGTTGTCAGAAGTAATGGATACGATTTGATTTAAATTTATATTATATTTATTAAGCACTTTGATCACTTCGGTTGCAAGATTTTTGGCTCCACTTGATCCTGCACCTTTCAACTCAATCATTCCTAATATAATAGATTTTATTTGAGATGAAATTATATACTGTGCACTCATTCCAAAAATATTTCTGGACATTCGCGTTGCACTGTCTATTTTCAAAGATAATAACGTGTTTTTAAGTTCAGCTGTTATATGTGTTCTTATATTATTTGCCACTATTTCCAATGTATTTTTACAGTTTACTGCGTTTAATTTCATCATTTTTCCTTCTGCTGTTTTTAGACCTTCACAAATTGGATCAAGTATGTTTCTCATATTTTGTGAATTTAGAACATTGAAGGGAATGCTATCTTCGGTTACCAATCCTATATATGATCTTATTAGTTGTTTTTTATTTACTTCAATTTTTTTTTTTTTTTTATTATTTTAGAAGAAGAACTAGTTGATAAAGTTTCTAGGTTTTCTAAACTTATCACTTTAACATCAATTTTGTGCTGTTTTTGTAAATGTGCTTTTAAATTTGATATTCGATTATTTTTGAGAGACCTTTTGCATATATTACATATAGCTAAGCCCTCGACTGCCTTATTTTCAAAATATTTCCAAACTTCACTTGGTGCCATGGTTAGCAGAAATATGCAAGTGAGTGTACGTGTGAATCAAGCAGCAAACGTTTTAAAACTAAAATTAATATGAGGAAATACACGCTGCGACGGCTGCAGTCGCTGCGGATGACTTCCAAAATTTGTCGCCTCATGCGTCTGTCACCTTATGCTGCTCGGCAACGATAATCAGAAGCAGCAAACAGTCGAAAGCAACGATAGCAACAAAAATCAGAAGCAGCAAACAGTCGAAAGCAACGATAGCAACAAAAATCAGAAGCAGCAAACAGTCGAAAGCACCGATTTCAGCTGCTGCGACTGTTGGTCAGCAGCAATAGCAACGAAAATCAAAAGCAGCAAACAGTCGGATGCGCCGACTTATGCTGCAGCGACTGCTGACGACTTCCGAAAGTCGTCGGTAGCTCCAGGTGCGACGAACGTCTACGATGAAAAGCAACAGCAAAGCAGAAAGCGAAAAAACGAAAAACGGCGACTGCTGCTGATTTTTGATATTTGTCGCTGCGTGATTTTTACTTTTGCTTTGACTGCGACTTCTGATTTTTCAGAAGCAGAAGCAAAAGCAAAATCATGTGAAATGAAACTTACAGCAGTTTTTTAAACGCTGATCAAAACCCGTGAACACTTACTGACTCTTTCTGATTTAAAAGTGAAAATCATAGAATAGGGAGAGAGACAAATAATCAGTTCGGACGGAACAGAACTTTGTGTTCAATAAGCTTTTGTGTCGCGTCCCAGTGAAAAGGGAGACAAGAAAAATAGATCAAGCAAATGTTAACAAAGATGACATTTTAACGAAATCGATGTGGTGCTTGGACAGTGGAGGAACTGCTCACATGTATTGTGAAAGTTCGTGGTTCGTGGACATTAATGAGCAAATATACTAATACAAATATACTTTAAATATAGAGAAAATATTACTCGCAGGAGAAAAATACATATTTTCGGCTGGCGTCTGTACAGTGGTCGTTAAAACAAAAAATGGTTCCGTTAATTTGAAAAATGTGCTGTATTCAAAAGACTCCTAAAGTAACTCATATCGGTAGGTAAAAAGGGTATAAACTTATTTTTCAAAAGCAAAGTGCTTTTATAAAGTATGGTCAAAATGAAGATGTGCTACAGGCAAGAAAGGCTGGAAATCTTTTTGTTGTTGATACTTCGAACAATCGGTGCATGTGCAAATGATGAATTGGGGAAGTGACATTATCGTTATGACATTATCGTTATATAGTGAAAAGGACAAAGTCAATGGCTTGAAGTCAATAAAAAATTTTGTGGACATAGACAGAATCGCATGTGAAACCTGTGCTTAAGGTAAAATTTGTGTGAAACCATTCCCAAAAATGGCCGAAAAGCGTGCGGACAAAGTGCTAGAGCTAGTTCATTCGGGCATTTGCGGGCCAATGAACAAAGTAACTGCCGGTGAAGCAAGAAATTTCGTAACATTTATTGATGACTATTCGCGTTATATGTTCGTATATTTCTTAAAGACCCGTGATGAAGACTTCCCGTGTTTAAAGACTTTCTCGCGTTCCCCGAAAAACAGACCGGTGAAAACCTTAAAGCAATTTGCAGCGATAACGGTCGCGAATATATAAGCCACGAGAAGTTTTTATCCGAAAACGGTATTAAGCGGCAATTGAGAGTACCGTACACTCCGCAGCGAAAGTGCTGAGCGCGCTAGCCGGACACTCGTAGAAATGCAAGGAGCATGCTAATACTTTCAGGAGTGAATAAGTTTCTATGGGTAGAGGCAGTAAGGACTGCAGCGTATCTACGCAACAGATCGGAGACAAGGTCATTGAAGAGTCACACCATTCGAACTGTGGACAGTTAAAAAGCCTTCGATATCACATTTGAAAAACTTTGGATGCAAAGCGATTGCATTAAATAAAAAACATTCAGGAAAGTTCAAGGCAAAAGGTATTCAATGCTGATCAATGACAGCGAAGGCCTACAGATTAATGTGTTATGGATCTAGCAAGGTAAGCGAGAGTAGAGACGTCGTTTTTCTAGAGGAAACTATAGAGTATCCAAAGAACGGAAACAGCGAGAACGAAACGGCACTTATTAATGAAATTTGAGGTGATGGTTCACTGATTTTAGCAGTGGACAACAACAAAAATAGTGCTGTAGTGCTCGAGGAAGAGCAAATTGACAGAGAGGATAATGATGCTGATAGTTCTGATGTTTACGAGAGTGCTAAGAGCGATGATACCGAAGAACGGGAAATTCGTTGTCCTGGCCGTCCTAAGAAGATAAAAACGGGCAAGCGTCCACGAAAACAATATAACGTGTTGAACATGATGAAAGTTCCAGAGGTCAAGGTTCCTGTTACGTTGGCTGAAGCGATACAGTCTGAAATGAGTCAAGAGTGGGTAGTATTTATTCAGAAGGAGATTGACGCTCTCGAGGCTAATCAGACATGGGAGCTACAAGACTCACCAGATAGTAAGAAAGCCATTGCTAGTAAATGGGTTTTTTGCATCAAAGGAGATAAGGATGGCAACATGACGCGATTTAAATCGAGGTTGGTGGCTAAAGGATGTGCACAACAATATGGTTTCGATTTTTATGAAACGTTTTCACCAGCTGTCAGATATTCGTCGGTGAGACTTATTATATCTCTGGCTTTTGAGCATAACTTATTTCTACACCAGATGGATGAATCGACAGCTTATTTGAATAGCGAGTTGAGCGAAGAAGTTTATATGAAGCAACCCGATGCATTTGCTAATAAACATCATGGAAAAGTTTTGAGACTACAGAAGTCACTTAAGGGGCTAAAACAGAGCGGTAGAGAGTGGAACGCCAAGCTCGATGCAGTTTTGCGAAAACTGCATTTTGTTCCCTATGCTAGCGAGCCATGTGCTTACACACGCAATGAGGAAGACAATATTAACATAATTGCAGTATATGTCTGCAAGCTCACGTAAAAAGGATTTGATTGATATAAAAGAATCAATTGCACAAGAGTTTAAAGTGAGAAGGTGAAACTTGAGCCATATAGTATCTATAGGTAACAAGAAATATATCGAGAGTATGCTACACACCTGGGGCATGTCATATTGCAAATCTGTAGCAACGCCTTTGGAGGCAAGTTACCAAGTTAAGTGTACTGATCCTAACTGCACGCCTGTTAACGAGAAGGACTATCAATAACTTATCGGATCACTCATGGACTTGGCAATTACAACTTGGCCAGATATAATGCATTCAGTTGCAAAATTGGCTCAAAGAAATGTAAACCCACACAAGGAGCATGAAGTCGATGCCAAGCGTATACTAAGGTATTTGAAGGGCACCTTGGACTTCAATGATAATGAAATCACGAAACAGGTAAACCGATTCATGGCTACGTCGACGCAGATTGGGCAAATGACACATTGGATTGTAAATCCTATAGTGGACATGTCTTCATAAACGCAGGAGGTTCTATATCCTGGGAGTCCTAGAAGCAAGGTGTGGTGGCATTATCCAGCACGGAGGCCGAATATGTCGCATTGTCCATTGCATTGCGGCAAAAGAAGCAGTATTTTTGAAAAAGTTTCTGAAGGAAGTGGGTTTTTTTTATAAATCACTTCATTTTACTTGTTTGCGTTAATCAGAGTGCTTTATGTTTAGCTTAGAATCCAATACTTCAAAATAGAAGTAAGTATAGCGACATAAAGAACCACTATGTAAGAGAACTTTACTCCAAAAAGAAATTGATGTAAATTATATATGTACAAATGGCATGTTATCAGATATTTTAACAAAAAACCTACAGAAAAATAAACTTTTAAAATGTATAACTGAAATGAATTGTTTTTGAACATGTTTATTGAGAAGGAAGATTAAAATACTAAAAGTAATATGATAATTTAGCAACAATCATATTTTGTACTTTGTCATACTGATCTGAATTAGTTCTTTTCTGTTTTCTTGTACTTTCCTTCTTCTTACGTTTACCTCCGAACGACTCAAAATGCCGTCGCGCTTATATTAAATATAACGATTATTAAACTGACACTATATCGCCCCGCGTTTTACTCCATCATTTACCAATAAAAACAAGTGGGTAGGGCTACAGTCGAACGCCCGACAGTAGGATACCCTTCTCCCAATTTTTAAAATCCGTTACATACGTGTAACCACACTCATAATTTCAAACAGAAATTTTGCACAAATACTTCTGCTACATATAGCTTTCTCCCTAACACTCACACAGCTACGCACGTTAAGAGTGACGTCGACGTCGACGTCAACTGCTAAAGTAGCGCGCAGGCTGCTGCTCTAACATTTGTACTGAAAACGTTGACTTGAATAACTTCTGTGTTATTGGTCCGATCGAATTGTAATTTGGAGAATATGTTCGTATGATATATAGCTTTATACATACTAAAGCAGAACTTTATAAGTTTAAAAGTTTGCTAAATAATCGTAAATTTATATGTTCAATACTTTGCTTAATAATCACAAATTACCGATTTGCGGGGGCGGTGGGCGTGGCACCATACATTTGAAATAAATTTAGGGAAATTTAGGAACCTCCATGCCAAATTTGGAGTCTCTAGCTCTTTTAATAGCTGAGATCCGTTGTCTCAAACAAACAGACGGACAGACGGACAGACAGACGGACATGGCTCAATCGACTCGGCTAGTGATCCTGAGTAAGAATATATACACTTTATTGGGTCTGCCACGCCTCCTTTTGCCTGTTACATACATTTCACAAAGTTAGTATACCCTTTTTTGACCATTTTCAATGGTCGAAGGGTATAAAAATCACCCCTAACCCGACGAATTTACTTTTGCCAACAACTCTTGCGAAATTTCTTTACGCTTACCCACGGAGACTAGTACTGAGACAACAACAACCACTGCAAATGCAATCAACAAGTGGAACGGTATCGTCGGCTCACTCACTTTCATCGACGCAAGCACTTGCTCGCCCTGAGCCAGCAATCAAAACAAAATCGCAACTTAACGGTTCCGCTGTTCTATCAGCAAACCAAACATAAACAAAAACCGCGGGTCGACCATACAGACTGGAATGGATCACTACATAACATTTAAAAGAAAACTCAGCCCTCAAAATAATAAAAATCAACAATCCGAAAATAAGGCAAAAATTACACGTTACGATATCCCTAATAAAAAGCCAGCCAACACCAACAGATTTGAGCTTCTGGCAAATTCTACTGATAAAAGTGTACAAACGGCAAAGTCATCCAAAGAGGAACCTAAGAAGGTAAAGCCTCCTCCAATATACATTCGCGAAAAAAGCTCAAATTGTTGGACTATGTAGGAAAAAACTGTCATACATACCAACTTAAAAGCGCAAGGTACACTGACTGTACACTGAAATCTTTCTGCGTAGTATGTAGTAAAGCCCATAGCATAGCAAACTGTTATAAGAACAAGGAAGAGAGCTCTGTTAAAATGTGCAGCAACTGTGCAATTGGCGTGGCTGTGTAGTATATAAGGAACTAAAGAACCGTTTTAACAAACATGGAGAATCAACACGACCGTACCAATCCTAGAGTTTACTTCGCTACTGCCTTAAAATCGGGAATTAAATCCGTGAATCTAATAACACAACTACTACGTGGAAGAACAGGAAATGACTACTTCGAACGAACAAACGATGATGATCTCACTCCAGCAAACCCTAAAAGAATTTTTGACATTCATGCAAACCACAATGCAAGAGCTTATGCGAAACCAAAATATGTTGAGACAGCTTCTCGTGTCATTAAAATCAACATAATGTCTCCACTTCAAAAATGTATGTGGAACGCGAATGGCGTTTCACGGCATAAACTCGAACTTGCCCATTTCTTATCCGAAAATAATATTGACGTCATGCTCCTCTCCGAGACACAAATAACATAAAAGCACAACTTCCATATTCCACAATACCTATTCTACGCTACAAACCATCCAGACGGAAAAGCCCATGACGGCACTGACATACTTATCAGAGGTCGCATCAAACACCACCTTCATAATAGAACTGAAATGGACTACCTGCCATCCACATCCATAAGCAAGCAATCTAGAAACAGCCCCGTCACTCTGGCCGCAATCTACAGCCCACTTCATTTCGTACTTTCTGAGGACCAATTCTTGGAATTTTTCATCTCACAACCTCTAAGTTTGCTGACGATACCGCAATACTCAGCCGATTCAAATGCCCATCAAAGGCAACAAAAAAACTTGACTGTCGTCTTAAAACAGTGGAAAGATGGTTTGCGGACTGGCGCATTAAGATAAACGAGACCAAAATCAGAAATGTAACATTCACACTGAATAGACAAACCTGCCCCCCATGTACCCTAAACAATACATTCATCCCACAATCAGACGTAGTAACATATTTCGGGGTTCACCTAGATAGACGCCTCACCTGGCGGCGACATATAGAATCTAAAAGGATTCATATGAACTCTCCACTTAGTCTGGAACACAAAGTACTTCTCTACAATATCGCGCTGAAATCCATCTGGACATACGGCTGTGAACTATGGAGAAACGCGTCCAAAACCAACAATGAAATTATACATCGAGCTCAGTCAGCGACTCTGCGAACTATCACTGGGGCACCATGGTATCTACGCAGCGAAAGGATCCATAGAGACCTCAACATAAATCTCGTCAACGAGGAAATCCAGACGAGAAAGAGAAAAAATCAAGCAAACCTCGACGCACACGAAAATCTTCTCGCGAAGTCGTGTATGTAGTCACAGCAGACTAACGCGCAATGATTCTTTAGCCCAGCAAAGAAATCCTAGGGCCGTCTCTTACCAATACAATTATTTAAAATTGTTCATAATCTAATTTATATAAGCAGATTTGAATAATTATTGTTAGTCTCATAATAAGAGAAGATCCAATAAATAACGCAATAAGTTTGAAAAAAAAAACAAGAAAGCAAGGCTACCTTCGGCTTGCCGAAGGTTTCATACCCTTGCAGTTATACAAAATATAGAATATATATGGATGCTGCTGGTTTCTGTGGTATTTATTGAACAATTAAAACAGTACATCGAATGACCAAACTTATCTTTGTATGAGGTAAGCCCGATAGCTATATCTTGAAATATAACGTAAATCGGCCGATGACAGCTACACGATATATCATTTAAAGAGGGCAGAAATAAGAAGCTTGTGAGCCAACTTTTATGAAGATAGCTTAATAACTGGGGGACTAATTTGCGTTGCAACAGACAGACAGTCAGTCTGATTGTTCCTATAACAGCTATAGAATATAAACGTCTGAGATATTTAAATTGCAGCCGATTGTTCCTATGGCAGCTATATGTTATAGTGGTCCGATTTTGATACAATTTTGACAGCACATTAGAAACGTAATAAGAATAAGATTTGCCAAATCTTGTTGCAATATCTTGAAAAACAACAAAAATCGGCCGATAGTTTCTATGACAGCTATACGATATATCGGTCCGATCTGGCTCGTTCCGACTTATTTACAGCGCGCAGCAATAAGAAGCTTATATGCCAAGTTTCATGAAGATAGCTCAAAAACTGAGAGACTAGTTTGCGTTGCAACAGACGGACGGACGGACGGACGGACAGACGGACATCCATTTTTGGACTCCTCTATTTATGCTAATTCAGAATATATATACTTTATAGGGTCGGAGATGTCTCCTAAGGTGCGTTGCAAACTTCTGGCTAAAATTAATATACCCTCTGCAAGGGTATAAAAAAAAACTTTTTTTTAAAACAAGTCGGTAAGGCTACAGTCGAGCGCGCCCGACATTATGATACCCTTCTTCCCATTTTTACAAATGTGCAACCATAATTTTGAACAGAGTATTCTGCACAAATAATTCTACAAGATATGGCACACACACATGCGCTACAACGTCGACGTCAACTGCTCAAAGCAGCGCGCCGGCTGCAGCTCGTACATTTGAACTGAAAACGTTGACTTTAAAAACTTCTGTTTTATTGGTCCAATCTGATAGTAAGTGAAGGATATGTTCATAATGCATTCAGCTTCATGTTAACCAAAGCAGAATGTTATGAGTTCAATAGTTTGCCTAATAATCTCATATAACCGATTTAGCATACATAAACTTTTCAAAACAAACAGACAGACGGACAGACAGACGGAGATGGCTCAATCGACTCAGCTAGTGATCCTGAGCAAGAATATATAATATATATCTCCTTATGCCTGTTACATTCATTTTTAATATACCCTTTTTTGACCATTTTCAATGGTCAAAGGGAATAAAATATTTATTTGCTCTCTCTATTTGCGCATTTTGTTTGTGGGTCGAAGAGAATTAAGGAGTTAGAGCGTAGATAGAAATATGTTTGATTTACATAATTGTGCTCTATTTAAATCAACATCAAATATATGGTTTTAGTATGTATATAGCCCAGCGGGTTTTAGTAGTTTACATGCGGAGTTTGCACGCATCGACTTGAGGGGTTTTAATTAAGATTAAAGGCAAAGGAAGGCATGGGTAGTTTTCAATACACCCTATTTGCGTTACTTCACACCATTGCGAAGTTGCTTTTTGACTTCCTTAAATTTGGCCTCCTGACCTTGTCGCTCTCTGTCCGTCTGCGTAGTTTTTAGCATATCGTTGGCCAGTCTTCTTTGTTGTAGTAGTATGATACGATTTCCTCCGCGATGCTTCTTTTTTATCATCTTGGACTTTTGGCAGGCCTTGTTAGCGGCCGGGGTCCCTCGTTGGGACACAGCTCTAAAGCTTCTTGCAATCTTGGTTCCTTTGTTGTGCGGGGGTGATGCTGCGCATACGTTGCTATGGTATAATGTGGGTGCTATGGTGTGGTTGGTGTATGGTGGTTGCCGTAGTTTTAGTTGTAGTTGTTTACCATGTAATTTTAGAAACGTTTGCATCGGCATGAAAACTGTTGTTGTAGTTGTTTTTAACCACTTTCTTTATCCACTCTATCCAAGCCTTTTAGAAAGATATTACCACGTTTATTCAGTTGCGTTCTTCGACAATGGACTTGTGTCCAAGCCGGTTCTTTATTCAATCATTAATGTCTTGCCTTTTTGTTTTACATATTATACCCTTGCAGAGGGTATATTAATTATAACCAGAAGTTTGCAACGCACCTAGGAGACATCTCCGACCCTATAATTTATTATATTCTGAATCAGCATAAACAGAGGAGTCCAAAAATGGATGTCCGTCTGTCCGTCCGTCCGTCCGTCCGTCTGTTGCAACGCAAACTAGTCTCTCAGTTTTTGAGCTATCTTCATGATACTTGGCATACAAGCTTCTTATTGCTGCGCGCTTTAAATAAGTCGGAACGAGCCAGATCGGACCGTTAAATCGTATAACTGTCATAAAAGCTATCGGCCGATTTTTGTTGTTTTTCAAGATTACGATTCTTATTACGTTCTTAATGTGCTGTTATCAAATCGGACCACTTTAACATATTGCTGCCATAGGAACAATCGGCTGAAATCAGCCAAACATGTTTTGTTTTTGGAAATACCGCACATTATCAATACTTTTTAATGTTATACAGTATCCCGCTCTTAGTTTTTCCATTAAACTATCTCAGACGTTTATATTCTATAGCTGTCAGTCCGTCTGTCCGTTGCTTCGTTATTGAACTATGTTTATGAAACTTGGCTCACAAGCTTCTTATTTCTGCCCTCTGTAAATAAGTCGGAACGGGCCAGATCGGACTGATATATCGTATAGATGTCATGGAGCCTATCGGCCGATTTTCGTTATATTTCAAGATATAGCTATCAGGCTTACCACATCCAAATCTAAGTATGTCCTTAATAATAAAGTTTCATCAAAATCGAAGTTTTATAACTTACCATATAACGATCAACGATCGGCCTAATGAAGGTACCTGTTGCAATTTTATGAAAATCTGAGTACTATTACATATAGCTGTGTACAACTGCAAGGGTATAAAACCTTCGGCAAGTCGAAGGTAGCCTTGCTTTCTTGTTTTCGCTAAGCATAAGCCGCGTAGCTGCGCTGGTGTGGACGCCGGCAGCAGAGCGGCTACATTATATATTATTTTATGTATTTAGTGAGAGAGGGTTTCATATGTTGGCATATATACTCGAGCGTATACAAGGCTATATTGGAGAAATGCATACGCAGCGGCTTTCACGCTGCGGCCGCTAGCCGTCTCGTACATAACTCAGCGGTTATTTTTCATTGCAATGATTGTCCGTACAAATTCTGTTTGAACAAGTTGCTATATACCTATTTGCATGTAGTTATACTCTACATTAAACAAAGTATATGCACTTGTTTAACATACTACACTGCCATACCTCCTATTGCCTGTTACATACAAATGCCTGTTTCACAAAGTTAGTATACGATTTTTTGATCATTTTTAATAGTCAAAGGGTATAAAAATTATTTGTTTCTATTACCCAACTAGTTTATAATGCATGTTCTCTTTAACAGATGTTTGTTAAAGGTAAAAACTTAAATGTAACCTTATATCAGAATTCTCTGCAAATGTATGCAAACACAGAAAATCGATGGTCTCCTACAGTCACCTCGTGACTTAAGACATTTTATTTAAATACAAGATTTGTCTACTTACATGGTGCTGGATTTGGAGCTTGCCCTTGTTTATCAAGTACAATACCACCCTTCAAAATAAAATCATATTCTTCTTCTACAAGTTTTCCAGAGTTTGATAGAATTTTAGCTGTCATGTGTATGGAAAATAAAAGTTTATGAATTTCGAAAAGTCCACGGCAAGTATTTTTGTAAACGGAATAAGTATGATATTCATCAATATTATTAATTCGTTCAAATACTATTTGATTACGTGGACTTCGTTCGATTGATTGAGTAAAGAGTAAAATATATGCAGCAAGTGAAAAGACGTACATGGGGTCAATCCTCGACATATCCATTAGTACAAAAAATAAAATAGCAGCTCGCGTTGAAGCTGGTTTATATTCCTGTCGTGCTGCATCTATTTCGATCTCTGTGACTTCCGCAATACTTAAAGATTCTTTAACTAACACTGAGGTTTGTCTTGACTTTTGTAGTGTAGTAAATAATTTATCATCATCAAGAAGAGAACCTCTACTCTCATTAAGTAAACGTAAAATTTCATTATCTAGATCAATAAGTGTACGTTTATTTCGTGCTATTGTCATAACCAATTCATCTTTTTGCTCTTCGAGTGCTGGTTTTTCCTTGCGGACAATAATTGCTAAAAGTTGAGCTTCGAGCCCATCCTGTTTTAAAGCAAAGTTAACAACTGTCGTTTTAGATGAAATTTCCGGTGGATAATGCGGATTTGCTATTTTTGTTGTGATATAAAACCTGAATTTATCATTGTAAGAAATAAATTTATCATTAAATTTAATTAATTTTTCTCCAGCTTGCATTGTAAAACTCTTTCTTAGAATGGGATACATAGCTTGATCCAGAGTTTCTCCAATATGTTGCAATAATACTGGAAGTCCGTCTCTAATAGCAACTTCTATTTTTTGCAAGTAATCAGACATTCCTAAATCTATAATTACGAGATGATTATAATTTTCCATTTTTGAAATCCAAATATTTGCCTGCATTTGAGGATCAATAATTAGAGGCCATCTTCTTCCTTGAGTTACAATAACGCCATTTTCTGTACTTAAGTCATCAGCCGGTAAACCTTGAATATTCCATTCTCGTATGGAGACTGCATCACAAAGAAAAGTTGTTAATTTTAACTCTGCCGTGCACGGAACTGATAAATCTTTTATAAGTAGTCTCCATTTATTAAGTAGATCCTCTCTATACCTGGTATCAAATGATCCCAAATATGTCACAAAAGCAATCGCTAACAAACAATCGCCAGGTAGTTTTTCAAAATCTACATCTAATTGTGCCACTGTTTCTATCCAGCGTTCGCGCTCTCCAGATAGTGATTCTACTAATATAATTGCACGTTCTAGCTGTCTTCGTAATCGTTCCTCCTTTTCCCTTAGCTCATTGAGTTGCTCAGTTTTTTCACTAAGCTGCCGATAAAGCTCCTCTATGACTGCTTGCAACTCTTCAAGTTTTCTTCTTGCAGCAGCTAATGCTGCCTGCTTTTCTTCGAGAGATCTTATGGCATTATCAAGTTTTTCTTGTTTAGGTGCAACGATTCTATACACTTTACCATAATTCTCAATTGCCATAATCCATAACATAAGTGACTTACATGCAACTGATACTATCGCAACTTTATCAGGTTCTAGCTCGGGGTTCTTCGTATATAAAGCAATTCGTTTGAGTGTTTTTTCAGAAATGTGATCTCTATCAAAATTTTTTAAATCATTTAAAAATGTAGATTCACTTAGTACCTTCTTAGCATTTTCCCATGTCGGTTCTTTTCCGAGCAGAATGAGTACCGCTTCCATTACTTTTTCAATTTTCATAGGTGGTCGACCATATGACTTTACTTCAGCGATATCTTTCTTGTTAAGAGCATCTAATGCTTTAACTGCAGCATCAATCATGGGTAATACAACTTCCAGATCAGCGCGTGCTGTCGCTGCCAAATCTAAGCAAATAACTTCTTCACGTTTAATAATGACCGCTTCAGCGTCAACAATTTCTTTTTGCTCTGTAGCTTCAGATTTTTGAATTTCAATCATTGCAATGAACTCTTCGCATTCTTTTGCAAGCAATTTAACCTGTTCTGAGCTAATTTTTAATTCCTCTGACATAATAGAAACTTTCTCCTGAGTTTCTTCTATTTTGGATAATCCATTTCGCAATCGATTAGCAGCACCTGATACCTCCAAACGTTTTTTTTCAAGGAGCTCCTTATACCCACTTACCATTTGTAAGTAATTCGGTGATGTAACATAATTGTACCGTTTTACTTCTAAAAGCATTTGCAACGACATTTTGACCACACTTGAATGGATAATAGAAAATACAATTGGAATATCACGGTGAAGAATAGTTTCAGTACTGATAACTAAACTGTCACGATCTTTTTTTTCTTCTTCTTTACCTGGAATCGGACTATTGAGTAGAAATCCTTTTAAAAAATGCGAAGCGACTTCTAGAAGAGCTTCTTGAGGCCACATTCTAAACCAGTTCGGAGTCGTAGCACTTAAAAGAGCAGGATATTGTCGGATGTAATTTCTGAAATTATCACCTATCGGGCTAAAGCAAAGTACAATGTGCATATAATCTCTCACATTAAGCATAAAAAATGAATATAATGCCTCGGTATTAAGCTCAACTCCTGCTCTTTTGGCTGGTTTTTCTAAATCAGACTTTAACTCGTCAAATTCATCCGCTTTAAATAAATTTATTTCACCACTACTGAGCATATTGTTAATTATTTCTAAAAAAGCAACTTCCGCAACTTGTTCGCCGCTAAATATAAATAAAGTTAGTCTTTGCTTAATTCCTGTAACTTTGTAGAGTCCTTTAAGATCTTCCCGTAAATCAAAAACTTTATACTTCTTTGATACCTCAATTTGAAAAATTCCCATTTCCAATATAAAAGCCGCTAACTTTGAAAGTACTTGGCGGCCTGAGCCCCCTATTCCTATGTTTAAAACATGACCACGGGGCTGAGAAATAACACGTAATATACGTACAACGTGCTCGATAGCTTCTTTAAAAAAAACTAAATTCATTCGGGCCATTCCAGGAAAGTTATTAAATTCATCTAATTTATTCATCATATAAGTCCGTAATGTATCTAGTTGTAAATCTTCATAAAAGCCCTGGGGATGTGCAAAGTCTCCAAATAGAGGAGACTGTTTAGATGGGCAAAGACTATGAAAAGTAATTTCATAGTACTCTCCTAATGTTTCATTAATTGTATTAACAAACCAGTCTTGATCTGGGTCATCAACCAGCCTATCACTAAGAACTCGGAAATTCTCATGACACCAAAGGCGGAGGATATGTGCTTTTGTAGTTTGTAATTCAGAACAGCCTCTCAAAAGTCCTTGGAAAATTTTTGAAATGTCACGTAGATTAAAAATATAGTGTGACTTATTGGGTGTTGGTAACATTTTTCTAATAATGGCATTGTAAAGGTATATTGTGGAATGAGTTATGAGGAGATAAATCTCTCTTATTTCCATTGTAAAACTTTCCAGTTTTTGTTTCAGCATTGTGCCAAAAATACGTGTTATTGTTTCGGGAGTAGGAAACGTTAAATTTATAAGAACGAAGCGGCTTTGCGTACGTGGTGAAATTACTTGCCTTCCACCACCTGGGGGTCCCATTGCTGCCATAAGAAGGGTGTTTAATACATATATCTTTTGTTGAGTTCTGCGATTAAACCAGTATTTGTAGTCAATCCACTGTCTTATTAGTTCCAATGGTGGCTGAGAACCATAAACATCTTTTGCTGGCATATTAAAGTCATCCATAAAGCATATCATTTTTTTACCACCAAGTGGTACAAATTGAATTTTCGTGCGCTTTTCGGTACGGTTCTCGATAGTTGCTTGAAGCCCAGCTGCTGTCGTCTGTGCTGAAATATTTACGTTGAGTACACAGTATCGTGTTTTGTCACAAGCATCCATTACATTAATGGCAGTTGAGGATTTGCCTGTCCCAACATTACCTACTAGCATTACGGGATGTTCTTTATTTAGGAGTGATGACAAAACATAATCATAGCGAATTGTATCTATTGTCGGTACAATAAGTTTATAAAACGGACAACTAGGGTAAATAAATATGGTAAATTAACAGTTATATATAATAAATTATACTTACTCATCATTAAAACGCCATTTCTCGGGAAGCTTTCTCTCCCATGATACAAAGTTTCGCTCATTAGGCTCTACATAATAGTCATAAATTGTACCCTT
The DNA here is from genome assembly GCA_018904105.1 of Zaprionus tsacasi. NCBI lineage: Eukaryota > Metazoa > Arthropoda > Insecta > Diptera > Drosophilidae > Zaprionus > Zaprionus tsacasi. Next base: position 4,483 of record JAEIFR010000180.1, on the reverse strand, counting down.
TATTGGGAAGCAACTTTCTATTTCACGTATATAACCATCCAGTTTCAATCGACTATCTTCATCAACACTGGCACAAATTGACCAAACCAGGCAGAACATAAACCACAATTTTGTCATTTCCTCCAATATTTCGAGATTGTTGGGATTTATTCCATTCTGTTTTGTACAAAATCCATCCATTAACTTACACAAAGATATTATGCCACTTAACTCATTTGTTTTTACCGGCTCTTTGCAGTATAAATGCTTATACTCAAGTAAATTTGGTATTATCGATTCAAAGTGAGATCGAACAAATTCGGAGTATGTTTTAACTTTTTGTTTCTGTAACCACGCATCAACAAAAGGTCTCCATCCCCAATCGTTGTAGTCATTGTAGACCATACCACACCGAGACACGGTAGCTGGTGAAGCAACAGCTAAGTCTCCAACTTCAAATAAAAGGGATACCTGCGAAGGCATTGTTATTCTTTCACTGTTAACAAGTGTGAGAAGTTTATTGTCATCCATTACAGAATTCATATTTTCAATCCAAACAGCGTCTACAGGTCCGTCAAAAAGTAACCATTTCTGTGTTGGATCTTCATCAGCACAAATAGTTCTCATTATGTTGCTTAGAACTCCATCAAGCCACTCGCCTGTCGCTAAGTTGTACTCACCATATAGTTCAGCTAAATTAAGAGCTTTTGGATTAACAGGGTGCACAACCACGGACTCCCAGCCTTGAATACGTTGAGTATTCATACGGCAATATGCTCCTTGTAAGGCTTTCCAGGTAACGGATTTTGCAGTTCCGGTATCGCCAATTACCATAACAGAATGTCTAGAGTTTTTAGTTTCGAAGAGTTCAATTACTTTTTTTACTGCTATTTTAATGGGTTGAAGACCACTTTCTTTAAATTCATCATTTATAGAAACCATAAAATCACTATAGTCAATTTCAGCAATAGACACGCCAGGAAATATATCACTCATAATTCCAAGAAATAATGGTAAATCAGAAGACGTAAAACGCGCAACATTCATATCCTTCATTGCAAGAAATACAATTTCCTCTTCATTCATATTAGGAAGCTGTCGGCGTTTTCGACCAGCATATCGTAATAATGCAACCATTGAACGTAAGCCAAAGTCATAATGATATTGTTTAGAAAGCTGTTTTTTTGACAATTCGTATAGAGTAAAAACCTTTCTTGCAAGATTTCTTGCATTTGTGAATCCATCTGAAAAAAGTAAGTTTTCGGCAATAATTATATTATCCGGTACCATCATTGATATTGGGCGAAACATTGACTTCAAGTTATCTGGTAATTCTGTACGTCCAGCATAGCCTGGATTCATGGTAATAAAAAGACCAACTGTATGTTTTAGTTTTATTATTTGACCTTCAAATAAAAATTCTTGTACGTTAGCTGAAAGAGCTGCCATTATAGCCATAATTTGTTGAGCTACAACAGAAAGCACTTCAATGTTAATTCGATTAAATTCATCAAAACAACCCCAACAGCCACTTTGCGCAAGACCTGAGAAATTTTTTCCAATACTTTTAAAGTCTAAACCTTCCGAGCAATTTGTAACTATTACCCACAATCCTATTGCTTTTCCAAGATCTTTTACAGTTTCAGTCTTTCCAGTGCCCGCAGGGCCTTTTGGACTACCACCGCGATGTAAATTAAGAGCAGTTGTTAGTGTAATATAACAGCGATCAGTTAAAGGTGTAATAACTAATCGACCCGAGTTACCTGTATATTCATATCCATACCATTGCTCTGTATTTGTCTGCCTAATTACGCATAATTCCGTCTCGCGATGCCAGTAAAACCGCAGTTGAGAAAACCATTCAAAATGATTAATATCTTTGCAATTAGCTTTGTACATTCTTTCAAGAACATCTCTACCATGTATCTCCAACGTAATGAGCGTGTTTACTTTTAGACGCATAATTTTAGATAACTCCTTACGACTCATTTCAGAGAGCTTATTAAGAACTTTTTTTTGTTTTTTTTTTAGTTTACGTAAAGGTTTTTTTTGATCAACCATTTTGCAGTGTATAAGACTTCGCGTACAGTCTGTTGTAAATTGAATCTGTGCAGATGTGAGCACCAACTGTCCCGGCCACAATGAAATCCATTTTTCACGGTTTGCTATTAATTTTTTTAAAGATCCTCGGGTTAATTTTAATTGTTCTTTCATAACTGCAATCATATAGTCTTCAATCTGATTTAACCAGCGCTCGGAGGGACCATCAATATATAAAACTTGTAAAAACTCTACATATTCTCCATCATCAGCATACATAGCAGTAGCCTGCCATCGGCTTAGCGCCTTCCCTACACGTCGAAGTTCAAGTTTATTAAGGTTATCAAAGAGTTTCTTTAAATGCGTTTGCACAAGATCGGGGCGCTTTGCATTTCCCAAAATTTCTAAGAGATCATCATTTGAAATAAAGTAAAATCTGGGAAAAAGTTGACGCTTTGCTTCCAAATAAATTTCTAAAGCGCGTTGTATAAGTTCCAAATGTTCATCCATACGATTAAAACGATTAAGTACGAAGGGTGGCGGTCTTAAATGAGTAGCTTTCACAGCGGTAATAGCTTCATACATTTTTGATGTTATTATCCGGAACTCATCCGTTATAGCTATAAATCGTTTTTCTTCTTCTGGAAGTTGTTTCCGTATATCTTCGCCTTGAAATATGTTTTCCAAATAAAGCCACTGTCTTTGTACAGTTAGTGCCTTTTCAAGAGTTTCGCTAATATATGATAATGTTTTTTCCCAATAATCTACAATTTCAATAAAAGGTTCCACAAAGCGTGTAGCTTTCATTCCAGATATCTGAACCACATGTTCTTCGAGCAGCTGAAAGCATTCTTCAACACTTTTAATGCGATATATTCCGTCTTTAAAATATGCCATTTCAAATCCTTGTTTTTTCCATATTGAAGCGATGTTCATTATACCTGTCTCAATTTGCAACTCCATTGTAGCTGCATTAGAAATATCTTGTATGTCTTCAGAAAATGCTTGAAAATCTAAGATCATTATAAGGTCCAGTGTAAAAGTCTTGGATGTCTCATCAAATTCTCTATAATAAAGAAAATATATTAATTTAAATAATTCATAATACATAATATAATTTACATAAGGAAGCATTGCATATTGTGCATATTGTTTGCTTCCTTCAAAAATATAAATGGATCCCAAAGTATTATAGCTATCTTAATGAAACTTGTGACGCCGCATGAAGCGACGCCACATTAAGTTTATGATGTAATTTAAGTTTAAAATATAAAGAGATAAGATATCTTTAAGTCCGACATACCCAGTAGTAGTTTCTTGAATAGAGGCAGAAGCATAGGCAAAGGCAAGGGCGTAGGCAGAACATGCGAACCAAAGCACATAACGCAGGAAAATGCGTAGTAAAGGTACCCAGAGCTAGCGCACATTCGAACACTTGCACTAGTAACGGTACCTCGGTACCAAGAGCTTGCGCACAATCGGACACTGGCATTAGCAACGGTACCTCGGTACACAGAGCTCGCGCATTTGCATACACTTGCACAAGTAACGGTGCTTGGGCACCCAAAAGTTATTCACAGACAGCGCGCGACGGCATCGCGACCAATTTTTGGGCAGCGGCGCCAGACAGACTGCGACGCAAAGCCAGCAGCGACGCTAAGCAGGCAGTAGCGCTAGGCAAGCAGCGATGACGGACATGCAGAAATGCGAACGTCCAGGCAGCGAACTGCGAGCAGAGTCACAGCAGCCAGGCAAGATCGAAGACAAGCAAGCAGCGGGGACATGTTCGCAGCTCGAAAACGCGAGTTGCGAAATTAGGCCAAGGTTAATTGATCGTGAGCAGCCAACGAAGCCGGTACCTAAAATTCACCCGCGGAGAAAAGAAATTAAAAGTGCCAAGTTTTTAATATAAGTGGCAGCCAAGGACCTATTTGGAAGGATGAATCCAGTCGCAGGCGGTTCAAGGTGAGCCATAATGAAATAAGTATCGAAGCAAAGCTAGAGCTACACGTGATGGTGCGAAGTAGGCTGGAAGCCAGGGACTGGCTAGAATAAGAACTAGTGCTAGGAAAACCACGAACCATGAAATAAAACCGCGTTTTTAAATATTTAAATGAAAGCCCAACCCGCGTGATTATTCAAAATATACCAAGTGTTATATTATTTCTCCTCTAGAGCCTTGTGGAAAAGTGTAGTGTACGTGTGTGTCGGTGTGAGTGTGTACGTGCAGAATTGCACTTTCTGGAATGCCGGTGCTCCGCTGACCAGTAAGCGACTTCTGTACACGCACTCGTGAGTTGCATCGTGAGTGAAGCGCCAGTTGGCAAGCGGGTGTGAGCGCGTACTTTAACGAGTTTGCGGTGTGGTGCAATACACCACGAACGACTTGTGGGAGTACAGGCGGAAATACCTGCGGCCACGGGCACTTCTGCACGGCCAACGGCCACTCGTGAGTTGTGTCGTG
>JAEIFR010000179.1:0-36547 GCA_018904105.1 Zaprionus tsacasi | reverse complement strand
AAGTATTGTCTTAAATCGATTTAAACGCTTGTTATACCCGCTACTCATAGAGTAGAAGGGTGTTATAACTTTGTTCAAACCGAAAATGTATGTAACAGGCAGAAGGTGACATCTCCGACCTAATAAAGTATATATATTCTTGATCAGTATCAACAGCCGAGTCGATATAGCCATGTCCGTCTGTCCGTCTGTCTGTCCGTCCGTCCGTGTGAACTCCGTGGATCTCAGCTATTATAAGAGCTAGAGGTACCAAATTTTGTGACAATATGTGTTATTGCTGCACGCTTATCAAGTTAATTTTAGATTTTTGCCACGCCTCCACCCTCCCCTATAAATTGAAAAAAAAATGACTACAGCTGGAATATTGGCTTTACAGTAACAGTTTTTTATATTAGTTATAAATACCATATTACGGACGTTTCGTGTTTTTTTATTGATTTTATTTAAGAGAATTTATTTAGTATACAATTTTTAGGGTGAACCTGATGAGGCTGCGTTGCAAAGTATGCAACACAAAATACTTCCAGTGTGTAACGGGTATTCGACAGTCGAACACTTTGCTGTTGCTTTCATTACTTGTTTATACCATTTGATGTTGTCTTTATTCCCGTTGCTATTTGCAGCGACAATGGGAGTTACCACTCCCACGAGGAGGGGGATGACAGGGGGCGAGTTGGGAATGTTGCAAGTTGTTTAGCAAACAGAGAACCCACTCGCAGGTGACATTGCCCGGAAGTGACTTGGAAATTATGCACCCGAGCAGGCATACGAGCACGCGCGTTCCTTCTGGATGCGTGTGTGTGTGTGTGTGTGTGAATGTGGATGTGAGTGTGGGTGTGAGTGTGGGTGTGAGTGTGTGCACACATCACTCAGCAGCGTCATAAAAATAGCAACTACATCAGCGGCAGCAACAACTACAACAACAGCAGCAGCAGCTACGACGGAAATTGAAATGCATTTTGCAAGTTGCAAGTTTCCATGCGGGAGCTCATCATGAGAAGGTGCTGTGAACAGATGAGGGAGGCGGAGGAGGAGTGGGAGAAGGAGGAGAAGGCACTGTGGTGGCTTCACTTGAAGCTGCGTCGTGGGCGACGACGCTGAAGAGGACAAGCTGCTGCAGCTGTTTTGGAAATCAATTGGCAAATGCAACGCGGCAACGCGTCCCCTAATCGCATTAACACACGCAATCGTTGACATTCGACTCTATGTAGCATGCCTGCTCCCTCCTCCCTCCTCCCACTCCCCAATTGACGCATTCCCTCAATGAGAAATACAATTTTCTAAGCGACGATCAGTCAACAACCAAAAAAGCTTGCACACGCCACAAAGCCGGCGGCAATTGGCTTAGTGAACGGGAACTTGCAACGCCGAAGGCGCCATGTGCAGCACAGAATTGCATTATAGATAGGGGAGGGGGCAGGGGGCACTGTATACCCTACCAGGCCACCTCACCCCACCTGCACATGGCGAAAATAAACAAACTATTATTATAGCCAGCAGCAAGTGGAAATTGCTATACCCTATAACAGGTAGAGGGAGAATGGAGTATGATGATGCATGAGATGTTTGGGAGGAGTCAAATTTTGATATTGAATATTACTATTTTGTATTGTATAATCTCTCCTTTAACATACGTTCTTAAATATTCGATTTTTTTCCTGTGTTTATAATGTATAAAACAAAAATGTTTCTTTTTCTGAGAAACTTGTAATGATATTCTTATACATTTCTAGTTGATACATTTGTATTTACCTAATTGTATATTCTAATAATTGTATATTTAATATATAATCTAATTATATATCTAATATTTATCTCAATTATTTTTAAAAAGTCTTTCGGTTACAGATTTGTAAAATTTGCATCACTTTCTGCTTTCATAAAAATTATAAAAATAAATGAAAAGAATAAATAACTTAATATATATAAACATATGTTTGTATTAAACGAAATGTTAATTAAATGGATATATTTATCATTATTTTAAGTCCGCTCGAAATTTGGTTTCTCCCAGTTATGATTTCTTTCATTTACAGATTTATTTATTTTTTTAAAATTCTCATATTTCATAAAATTTAAAGAAAAGAAAACTATTTATTTAATATGTACTTACTGTATAATTATTATATTTGTATTGATATTGCTAGATATTGAAGCTTATAAAGTCTATCATTTCAAAGATTAAAAAAAAAAGAGAATAATTTATTGAATTAAAAAGAAGTTCTTAAGTAATAACCATACATAATATATCTAGTATATTTTTTATTGAGATTACAAGATATTGAAGTTTAAAATGTGATCATATGAGAAACTTATATGGAATATTTTTTGCATAGTGACTATTACAGGGTAGCAACTGGTCTGGCAGTCGAAATCGAGTCCCTACTATGCGTGGGTTGCACTGCAGCTCGTCTTGTTGCAAGAAGCATTGCGAGTATCGAGTTGGAACTCGCTTCTCTCTCTCTCTCTCGTTTCTCTGCCAATATTTGCATTAATAGAAGCTACGCGTTATGAATTTCGTAGAGTGCAGAAAGTAGGGAAAAGCAGTGGCTGGCAAGGGGGTGGGGGAGGAGATGCCAAACAAACAAAATCTTCCAACTAAGCGTTTTATAGTGTTGTAAACATTTTAAAATGAACCGTGTACCTGGAAATCGGCTTATTGCCATCGCATCGGCACTCCCTCTCTCTCTCTCTCTTTCTTACTGTCTGTCCCTTTCTCTCCCTCTCTCGCTCTCTTTCACTCTGCAGGTTGCTCTTTTTCGCGCTTACTCTTGCTCAACAATTTTTGCGCTCGTGTGATTCTTTTGTCTGCCACATCAACAAGGAGGGAGATACATGCGAAAGATAGAGAGAGAGAGAGAGAGCATTATTGAGAAAAACTGGAAAAGTTAGACGGCGAAATCTGTTGTGTTTCAACGCAATTAATGAAATGGAAGAAGGTGTTTGCCTCCAAAAACTTTTCCCGGGCCATGCATCATTCCCAAATTCGCAATTTGATCTAAGCGTGGGCGGAGGCGTGAGCGGAATCAGGGCGTGATTTGGTTGCGACTAGGCCAATTTGGAAGTGAAACCTACAACACCGCCCCCACCCCCTCCACAAACACACATTGCCTACTTATGTGGCTAAAGAGCCACAGTCTGTCCCACAAAGCCGACGTCTTAGCCGCAAACAAAGACGAAACTGGCAAAACGCCATGACATGTCGCCGCGATTGACGTTTCCCCGTCCCCGTCCCCGCCTCTGTATGTGTCTCCGTTTTCCTTCCCCCCCCCCCCTTTCTGTCTCTCACTGACGAAACAATTTTGCGTTTTTAATTAAATCTGCAGACTGAATGCCACGCCCATCCGCCCACAGGCGCAAAGTTTGCCAAACTTGAGGATGGAAAGTGGATGCAGTTGACGCGTGATCGCATTCTGTGCACGACACGTGGCACGCCGGCTTCATTCACAATTTCATTCACTCACTCACGCGTGCGATTCATTCACTCATTCATTCATTCATTCATTTATCAGGTGTGCGAGTTTCGTGGCTCGCCAAGCCGTAAAAGATGCCGAAGCAATCAATCAAAATTAAAATCGACACCCTGTTTAGACGCCTCCCCCCGATGGGGTATACAAATTAATACACCGGACACGTACTCACCGGCATCAATCACCGATTCGAGGAAGATCCATGTTACACATTATTACCAGCTGATTTGAGAGGCGTGGCTCTTTAAGAATTATTATATAGGTAAAATATTTAAAGTGACCTTAACTTGATATCCTACGAAATTCTCGGAATTTTAATTGGATTTTCATAATTGAGATGACTGAAAAACATCCTTGGGAATTCGATATATAAAATACTTTTAATTTAATCTGGAGATATTAATAATTTAAGAATATTTCAAGTGATTAAATAAACAAATAAACAATCTAAGTACCACAAATTTGAGAATATTATTTTGCCTAGAGAAGAACCCAACTCGATTAGCTCGATCGCTAGCCTATTTAATTGATTATTTTTAAACTTTTTAAGTTTTATTATATTGTTTATTATTTTGTTTATTATTTTGTTTATTATTTTGTTTATTATATTGTTTATTATATATTTTATTTTAAAAGTAACTTTATCATGATTTTTGATTTGTATTTTTGATTTTGAAGTATATTCCAACCAGATTAGCTAAATGGATAAATTGTTATTATAATTATTTATAAATGTTATTACATTTTCAATATTAATGTATTTGCTTATTATTTATTAATTTTATTACATTGCTTATTTTAATTATATTTATTGCATTGATTATATTTCATAAACATATGTTCTTGTAATTTTTCTCATATATTATATTGCACTGCACTTACAGGGTATTTGTCTGTCAACCAGTCCCGCTAGTCGCGTCTCTTCCGGTGCGATTTGTGTTTGATTCGATAACCCTGGCAAGTTGTATCTGCGCCTTTTGATGAGCTGTCACATTTGAGCAGCTTCGCTTTCAGCAGCCGCAACGAGGTGATAAAATCAATCACGTGCAACACTTGGTCTTCCTGGGGGGTGGGGGTTAGGGAGGGGTGGGTGGGTGTTGTGGGCATGGCCCTGAACTTGTTGCCCCATAAATTGCGCGCTTTTTCAATTTCAAGCCGAGCGAATTGATGGCAAACGCCTGGCAGAGATGGCAAAGGTCGCGCGGGGGGCGGGCTGAGCTGAGCGGGAATCGAGCTAATGGCAGCAAATCTAAGCAGCGCATAAGTAATTCGCTTGTGCCGCAGTGGGAGACGGAGGCAGGGGGGGAGCCTTTTGATTTATTTGGACAACATGTCACACACGTAGTAATTCCGGAATTCTGGAATTATGAAAAAAATATGCAAATGGTTGACGCCAGCGCAGCAGCCAAGCAGCGCCACCAACGGGTCGTATACGTAACGTCAATTTAAAGAGCCCACAGCAAACCGATTCCAAATGACGTGTGTGTGGGAGCGAGTGTATATACATGTGTGGGTGTGTGTGTGTATAGGTGTGTGTGTGAGTTTACTCTAACCAAAAAACGTGCTAGGCCTGTCAAATGCGCAACGGCAGCAGCGCGTCGCCAGTTCGCCAGTTGGCCAGGCCCACATGGAGCACACAGACTGGACACATGTGGTCCGCCAGCGGGAGGAAACATGGCGGAATGGGTGTGGCAACACTGTGGGCAGCAGCTGCTTGCCCATTGGGCGACCAAAGCGTGTCCCAATGCGAGAGTTTTGATTGAGAGCGTGTACAAATATTGCTCTGGATGTTTTAAAAACAAACACACGAGCGGCAGAAGCAGCAGCAGCGAGAGGGGTATGGGCAGAGACAGAGGGGGGGGTGAGAGGAAGTGGGAGAGGGGCAGTAGCAGGTGCAGCCACAATAAATAGAGCGAGTGGACCAATATTCACACGGAAGGAAATATTGCAAAAATGGCAATATAAAACTGAAAATAAATAACAACAGTATTAGCAGTTTAAGTGCCTGACTGCCAGATACCCTGCTGAGAAATTAGCTCATAAAAGAAATAAAATAAAACATTTATATTTTCAAAGAGACCCCACAAAGTGACCCCATAGCGATGGATAATGATATTCTACTAGTTATCCAAATTATTTCAATGCAGGGTATATTCTAGTCGCACTAGCTGCCAGCTTATTGCAACTGCCTCTCGCAGGTGGACAATGTTTTTATTTATTTTTTTATTTCTGATGAACTGTGCAGAACCCAAAGTTGTGCGCTGACAATGATGGATGATTCCAGTTTGCTATAAGAGAGTTTGCCATAAAGATTAGATTAGATAATGTCCAGGGAATGGAAGTGGGCTGGCGGAGGCCTTCGTCATGTCATGTTCATGATGATATCCGGCCGAGATTGACAAAGCGAAATCAGAGTCAGCATCAAGATTGATGTGAGACAAAGCGAGTAGAAAGGATTATACACAGATCAAAGAGACGGGCGACAATTGAAGGTTGCCTAGAGAAATCTTGGAAATATTCCGGCAAATAATTATGCGATGACTGAGCAAATAGAACAGAGCACAGAGAAAGCTGCAAAACGATGGATGAGTGGGAAAATCGAGTTCGTACATTTTCAGCAGATTTCCAGGTCCCAAGTCAACACATCCCTTATCCTGCGGGCGGGCACATAATGAACTTAACTAAGTGGGGCAACCCGAGGAGTTTTTTTTTGTTTGTTTCGGCGCGGATTGTCGATTTCTTTATTGTTGTTAACTTAACTCGATTTATGTATTCAGCGCTTCTCCCCCTCCCTCCCCTTCCCATCCACCTTATAAACACGATGGCAAGCAAATTTACAACTGCACTTTGCAGCATAATTTCAGCTTACATCGCGGCTAAGCCAACAGCAAACAGCTAACAGCTTACAGCAGCAACAACAATAATAATAATAAAAATAATAATAATAATAATGACAGTAGCAGCAGCAGCAGAGCAGGGTGTAGAAGGCGCTGAGAAGGTCGTAAAATGTTGCCTCTAACAGCAAACAAAGAAAAGTGCCACAAACAAAAACAGCGCAAACTCAAATAAAACTTCTCAAAAATGGGCAACATGGTGGGGGCTGGTGAAGGCGATGGGAGGGGGAGGGGCAAAAGAATTTTCAATGAAACCCGAAAATAAAAAAGAAGAATTTCTGCTCAAGTCAATAAACTAGAGGCAAAGGTAAACCTAAACCTTGAACCAGCTGCCACTCCATCAAGTCGCGGCATCAGCCTGAGCCTCGGCCTCAGACGTGGCTTTATACGAGGTGAATCAAAGGCGCTATAAATACGATTCCGAGAACAGAAGAGTTTAAATTCGGTCTGGCTGGCTCTGCAGTGACTGCATTCCAAAAGGGGATGATGAAGTCCGCTTATTAGGTCTCTTAACCGCGTTAGAACCTTTTGAAACCTATTTAAAGTACTTGGTAATCTTTAAGTGCTAATTGACATATTTTTATATAAAATTATAGGCTTATCAGAAAGAAATATAGACTATATGTATATTAATTTGTATAACTTGTGTATTTTATTTTATTTTTTTTTTAGTTTCTTTACGCTTTCTATACGTAACAGGAAGAGAAGTGGCTGGCGCACAGTGGGCGAAATGGTCAATTTAGCAGATTTAAATAAGTATCTCAAAAATTAAGAAAATTATCGTTTTAATTTCGCTACCCAATTTTATGTATATTTTTTTTTAAACTATAAACAGTAAACAATATTGTATATCAGTCTTAGAAGCTATCTTAGTGTTTTAAAAAATGTATCACAATTTTCTGTATCGCTGGTTAAAAATTTGTTTAATTTATCGAGTTTTCCTTCGGTTGTCTACGATCTATTGATTGTTCTTTCAATTATTTTTATTTTTTATGATTTTCATCACTGTTTGGCCTGTAGTTTTCCATATAACTACAACAGTATAAGCGATAATAAGCTTATTTCATATATTTTTTACCACGCTCACTGTCCTAAAAAATGTTACAAAATATTTATATTCGTTTATTAATACACAGATACAAATTTTTCATAAAATGAACCTTTTCCTCAAATTTCAATACAATCGAACTTTAAACAATACAATTAATTAAGGCAACCTTGTTCAGAGTGAATATTCTAATGTGGAGTGAGCTGGACTGCTTTCTGATTAACTTCATCAGGAATCCTTCGGTTCAACAAGCTCAAAGTTTGTTTTGTGGTGTTATTATCGTGTCCGCAAGGGCTTCATCTTCACAGCAACAGGCAGCCGAGACAGGATTATGCACAATTTGCAGCTGGACGAGGTGCAGCCCCAAAAAATATAATATCCATTTGTGGCCCATTGTAAACGCGGCAAATTCCCGCAATTCCGGCAGGCAGCAGGTACCTCGTACCGCCCCCCTAACCAAATAGACTTGGCATCATTTTGCGTAATTTCTTCTAGTTAGATTCTCCCCCCCCAAATGGGGGAAGTGAGTTAGGGAGGTAGGGCGGCGTTCAATTAGGGTAGTACCTAAATATGACTGACGATTAGGGGCATTCCATTTGTGCGTGAGGGTGGGGTGGCTCCTTTTGCCATGTACCATTTTGCGTAGGGCCTTCGTAAATCGCTTCAGTGGGTACTCGACTCTAATTATGACTCTCTTTCGTTCGCATTTCCGCATAACTTGCCACACTCTTCTGCTTCTTCTGCTTCTTCTTCTTCTTTCCTTGTATTCTCCTGCTCCTGCTTAAGCGTCTTTTGCCATTTGCCATTTGCCATTCACTTTGCGTTATGATTTTCGGCTCGCAAAGTCGAAACTTTTTGCGTTTTTTGCATTTTGCCTTGCCAAGTGGAAAATATTTTAGCTGAGCAGCTTTTGGGCATAGTATTATATATTGTAAGTAGTACATAGTAGTAGTAGTGCCCAAGGAAAGTTTCGCCATTCAGAGAATGTTCCGAAAATCACCAGTTGGCCAATAAACGCGATAGTAATGAACGAAAACTTTTGCGCGAAACTATGAGAATGTACATGATATATATACATATAAATTAAGACTTACTCATGTTGTGCTATGATTTTGTATACCCTGTACTTGTAAGTTCCCAGGGCGTACGTATATTCTACATTTTAATTGAGTGTAGTTTTATTTAGTTAACACATTTTTTAAACTTCATTAATTGCAATAAAATCATATTATTTTTTATCTGTTTTATTTCAACTGTTTCTCCAATGTATTTTTCTTGAGATCTTATCACTTTTTGGGATTTAAATGGATTAAAAAAAAAAAAGACAAAAGCTGACACCTGCAACCCCATAAAGCATACATATATTTCATTGCTTAAAATCTCTAGCCGAGTAAATCTAGCTATCTCCCTGTTTGTATGAGCGCGTTATTCACAGCTTTTAAAAAAGCTAGGGACCCCATATTCGGAATGGAGATTTTTCCTAGAATTCCGTAGAATATTCTAAGAAGATAATGTTAATTAGAAATTTGGGGTAACCACCGTACACAATTATTTCATATGGAAATAAATATAAATTGATAATCTACCCTGCAAATTATAAAACCATCTTAAATATTCATTTAACTACACTGAGTATCTCACAGTCTATCATTTGAATCGCTTCTCGCTCTTCTTACAGTAGTCAAAATTTACAATTTATAGGTTTCTTTTTGCAGGGCGGTATGTTTGCTGGAAAATTCTGGAACAATTTTTAATTTATTCTATGGCTCTTTGAAATTTATATCTGCTGATCCTCCCACTCCCCGCCAGCCGATGACACCATTAAGCGATGCGAAATGTTATTTACGGTGACTTAAATTGCATAAACATTAAATTAAGTGCAAAAAGTTGAATGTGGACGACAGGCAAAATACCCTAGAGTCGGCGAAAGAAATTTTTCAATTTGCCGAAATTTTATATTAATAATCCACTAGCTAAATATAGTATGGTATTCAATAAGCATAGCTCGTTTATCTCCTATCCTATCTCCTCATAATGGGTATGAGCATTCTTTTTGCAAACACTGTGGGCTCAAAAGGCTGAAAATAGAGACGCAACTACGCCTGGAATTACAACAACAGGACAGAGAGAGAAAGAAATGCAAATACAATAATTAAAATTAATTAAAGCACAAAGTAAATAAATAAATGAAGAGCGCATCGGGCAAGTTAACCGAACTGCGAACAGTTTGCGCTGCGGCCTGTGGACTGTGGGATGTGGATGGTGGATGGAGGATGTGGATGGTAGATGGTGGGTTAGTATCATGTGGGTTGGAATCTGAGCAGATTCGGGCCAGTTTAATTAATGCAACGGCATTATTTATGTGCCCGACCGAAGTTTGCCTTTTCGGGGCACTCCACAAAGTTAAATTGAATTAGTCGCTTACGCCAAATGGAAAAAAGGAAAACAGACGACCTAAAAAAAAAAAAAAACATGAAACCTGAAAAAGAAAACACGAAAACACGAAAAGATCAACTGCTTGTCGAGGGTGTCCAAAAATATCTGGGGCGACGTTTGCGGAACTGAAAATAAATTCGGGACGCGGCATGCGATGATGATGTGCGAAGTGTTCTCCTTAGCCTTTTGCGGCTTAAAGTTTTCACTTGATTTATAAACCAAACAGAGCGAGCTGCCAGCCAGATCCCCTTTAGGCCTTGGTGGGGAGGAGGAGTGAGGTGGGAAAGGTGTCAGCGGGCAAACAATGAAAATCGCTGCTTAAATAATGAGTAAAAGGTGTAAACAAGTGGAAACCCGCGCCTCGCAGCCTAATTAACTTGACAAATGTGGCGTCCTTTTCTCCACCAGGCGCACTGATTATAATAATGTTGTTCCACGACTTCGACTCCGACTCCAACGTGGGCACACACTTCCGGGGAGAGGAAAGAGAGAGAACGAGAGTACGACTGCAAATGCAAATACTACGTGATTGTCAAATATTGCGGCAATTTATAAGCTAATTAATGCGCAACTTCTTTGGGAAGTTCCCCCAGTTACTCTCTCTCTCTCTCTCTCTATCTGTCTCTCTCTACTCTCGCATACCCTACACAATTATAAAGTTTCTACTTATATGTTAGTTATGAGTCGAGCTGAAGTTGATTGAGCTTGACCCGAGTGCGGTTACAGTGCGTTGCCTATCAAATTATCCCTGTCTCGCTCTAATGTTCCCTGAACTCACTATAAGGTAACTGCTTACTCGACTGTCTGGGCAGAATATATTTCATTCATTCAAGTCTTCTTGAGAACCGCAGAGAGAGGTAAGCGTGTATGCAAAATTATGGAATACCCTGTAATGAGTTTATAAGACAAATACAAAAATTGTGTAAGTTTATTACTTTTGATATATATTTGATTTTAAGTGAAATGTTCGTTATGTTTTCTATTATATTTGCTTGCTTTTTAATTTGTGATTTTTTTATTTGTTATTCCTTTTCTTAGTGATATAATAACTTATAAATCAAACGATTTTCACGCGGAATGACATTTTGAGGTATTCTACATTTAAATAATATCATGATAGACCTTTTGAAATTTTTTGATATTTTGGAAATTTAGACAATGTTCCCCCCTATAAAATTTCAAAAAAAATTTATTTTTCAAAATTTTAAATCGCGAGGTTTTAATTTTAATCGATTGCGGAGGTCAAAATTAGTAATAAACAAGTGTTTAAATCGATGTTAGACTATACTTAATTGTGGCCCTATGAGTAGCGGGTATAAAAATTGTAAATAATTATTAAATTGAGTTTTAGTTATTTTTAAATAATAATTATGATGCCTGATTATGTTCTACAAAAGAATCCAGCCGAGTGGTGAATTTAGTTGAGGATTAGGTTAAAGGTTTCTTGATTTTGCCCGCCCACACACGGGATAAAAGGATGTTAACAAGTTGCCTGGCGCAACACGTTGGCAACATGTTGCTGGCAGATGTTGCTGCCGTGTGCTGTCGCCGTCGCTGTCGCTGGCCGTGGTGAGTTTCCACTTCTGTTGTTGCCAACTGGTGGCCACAAAAGCACTCCAAGCGCTGCTTGCGGCTTTCAGTGCACGACGGTGACTACGAGGCGGCGGCACACGGTTTCGCGGCTAGCGCTGATTACCCTGTGCTGGCTTAGTAAACATTTACCAACCGACCGAGTCCGTGTCCCACTGTGCGAGTGTCCCACTGTGTGTGCCCGCGTCTTCGTGCTCGTGCTCGCGTTCGTGTTGCGCCTTTTTGTTTGTGTGTGTTGCCAGTGTTGCCGTGCAGTGAGCCCAGCTTGAGGAGGATCTAGAGACAGCCTCACGATTGGCGCCAACAACTCCTACCGCCAGCTGCTGTCCGCGCTCGAGCCGCTGGCGAGGAATGCTGCACTGCAGCTCAACGCCAGCCTCGCTGCCCACGAGCTCTACGGCAGCGGCATCGGCATCGGCAGCGACAGCGACAGCGACAGCGACAGCGATGGCTACAGCGACATCGATGACAGCAGCAGCTCGGATGACTTGCTAAACGGCAGAGATCTCTACTATGCCAACCAGCTGGATCTGCTGGTCTCATCCCCGCCGTCCTCGCCCCTGGCCTCGAGTGTGGCCACAACCCTGGCCACGCTGGCAACCCTGAGCACAGCGACGAGCCGTGGATCGACGCCCTCGAATCGCAGCGTATCCCGTGTCAGTGCCGATGTGCCCATCTGGGTGATCCCCTGCTACAGCATAATCCTGCTCTGCGCCGTCGTGGGCAACCTGCTGGTGGTGCTGACTCTCGTCCAGAATCGCCGCATGCGCACCATCACCAATGTCTTTCTGCTCAACCTGGCCATCTCGGACATCCTGCTAGGCGTGCTCTGCATGCCGGTGACCCTGGTGGGCACGCTCCTGCGCAACTTCATCTTCGGCGAGTTCCTCTGCAAGTTCATTCCGTTTGCACAGGGTAAGAGAGAGTGTCGTGTGACAATGTGACCGAATGGTGTCGCATCTATATCTGTCTCTGCCCCGTCTCCCCCCAAAGTCTCCTCCAATCTGCCCCATCTCTGGCCATCTGCCGTTTGTCGGCCAAGTCGAGTCTATTTATAGTTTTATTATGCCGGAGCACTTGACTTGCAGATGTGCAGATACCACGCTGGAGTTGCGGGCGTGACCCTGTTTAAGCTGCAGCTAAACTGCTCCTCCACACACACACAGACACACACACATGTTTATATTTTATAGCCAGCGCTATTCCCAGGCGTGTGCTATATCCTTCGCCAGTCTGGCAACGCTGGAACTGCTGCAGTCGCTCGTTTCTCAGCTGCCAAGCCACTTTAATGGACACCCCATCCTCCCACACAAAGTAGACACCATATAGTGTATGTGGTATATGTCTGGCTATTCCCCCCAGTTGATGACCCCCGTGTCCAGGCTATGCGGTCGGTTACGCATTCAACTAATCCCGCGATTGGTCGCGCATCATCAAATTAAATAGGTCAACGTTGGGTTCAATAGGGAAGGATTGAACCAGGGCAGGGGAGGGAAGGTCACAAAGCTGAAACTCACCAATTGACGCGCAATATAGATCCGGGTGGATCGAGTGGTATTTGGTCACATAAGCGGGTCTAATGAGCTCCTCCTCCTCCCTTGAATTCGTCACAATTTCAATTTCAAGTGAGATTCGGGGAAAATTCGCAATGATACAAAAAAGTCATCGGTTTAATTCCCCTGCAACTATTTTGATTTTATACTGTCTGTTTAATACGTTAAAAATATTGAAGGTTATTTAAGTTAGGTTCAAATATTGGTTGTTTTTGAGGTTAAGTTGAAATTTAAATTTTACCTATTTAAAGAGAACTCCATGTAGTGCAAATTGTGCAGTATTTTCCATTAAGAATATCTCTAAAATTAAAGACAAATTGAAACAAATAGGTTAATTAGTGAAAAGACGAAAGATTACAGGGATATCAAAATAACTACTAGAGTATCACATTAAGGATATTAAAATATATATTATAATATAAATTAAAAAAAGTCTGAGAGACCCAGAAAGAAGTACGTTAATAAATAGAAAGACTATAGAAATAGAGTTATTTACGTAACTTATTATTAAAATTGATCATATATATATATACTTTTTAGGTAGTACTTGTATGTGGCAAAAGGATACAGCGGTATTTGTTTCTTGCAGTAATTTTAACACTTCAAAATAATAATACTTCAAACAGTAAAATAGACTGTGAGACATATTGTTAAGATTGATATTGATATTGAATATATATTCCATAGTACATTGTAAAGTTAATTACTTCAATATTTTATTCTCTTAAGGCTTGGTAAATAAGTAAAGATACCAAAGAATACAGTGATATCCAAGCATCTAATCGATGATCCACTCTACTCTACTTTTTATTATATTTAGAATTTATTTTATCACTTGAAATACCTTAAGATTGTTACATTGATAAATAGGTTAGCAAAGTGAAATTTTCTTTTGAAGAACCCCCCTGCAGTTCGTCTCCTATAGCAATTTCAATGTGTGTAAACTAAGTGAAGAAATAAAGCCTCTCTCTCTCTCTCTCTCTCTCTCTCTCCTCTCTCCTCCTCTTAGAGGCACCATCTGTGTAAAAGTTTGTACAGCTTTCTCAGATGTTTGGCAAACAAAGTAATTTGACTTTAATTGCTGGCACAAGACTTTCGGCAGACAGTGTTAAATAACAAACAGGCTTACAGACTGTACATTTACATGCAGCCAATTTGAATTCGACAGTGGGCTACAAAGTGTATGGTACACTTACTCGAGTACTCGAGCTATCTTCGCATTCCATTTGATTCCATTTTTATGAGCACGCCTTCCATCTAGTGCCTATCTCGGGGCATGCAGAGCTCTCGATGCGGAATTTATGCACAGCATCCTTTGGAAGGGGGTACTCCCTCTCATAATTCAAAGTAACTGCTATTTGTGTTGTTATAAAGTCCCTCTCTATATAGGCGAGTCGTATGTAGATGCTCGATACGGTTTTATGGCTGGAACTGGAATCGCTGACCCGGCTAACGAGTGCCGCCAAGTCATCTCGCTGGGAACTCATCATTGTGGCAAAGAAACTTAAAATATTCACACACACCCCTATACACACAAAGGGGCACACACATGGAGAGGTATGAGAGGCGGAAATAACCGGATGCAAAGGCAGTCACTTGTGTAGCATGTTAGTTCCCGGAAAGCTGTGACTGGAACGGCTTAAAGTCCCGTTACGCCAAAGAAACGAACTGAAACCTAATGGGGTTGCCCCTCCCCCCAGCAAGGGGGCAACCCTCTGCAAGGTGTCGATCAACTGGTTTGGGGGTTAGGAGGAGGAGGAGCTTAGTGCGAAAGGCTTTGGCACCTGTCACAAATACTCAAATCAGACGAGGAATCGCTGGTACGAGCGAGAAGGAGAAAGGAGTATGCAGTGCGTGGGAGGGAGATGTGGATAATTGATGTCGTCTAGCTGCAAATGGAATTCCCTCTCTCTCTCTCTTTAGGAATCTGGGACACATAAATTCGAATGTTGGGCGGGGAGTTTGCATTGTAGATTTGCTGCAGATACAGAAGACGCTGTCTGTCTGTGTAGTGTGCGTGTGTGTGTGTGTGTGTGTGGCCTAAGCCATAGCAAATGCCAAGCCTGTAACAATGACTCTGGATAATATGGGGCAAATCCTCATTTTCAATGCGAATTAGGCAAGTCTTAGCGCAACGTGAGCTGTGCCCCAAAAAAAAAAAAAAATCTCAATCTGTGAGAATGTGCAAATGTCTCTGCTTATCTGTGGCCTCCAGGCTGCGTATCTGTACTTTAAAAATATCCCAAGATTCCTGCCAGGAATCTGTGTGCCTTAAAGCGATTTAGATTGCCTCGTTCTGTTCGTGGATAAGACTGAGTGAGTGAATAATCATAAAGGCAAACTAAAAATGCAAAGCAAACGAATTAGTGCGACAAGAACCTTGATAAAGGGATGAAAGCCAGATCCTGAAACACACACACACACACACACACACACAGACAGATAGAGACAAAAGGCAAGTACATCTGTTTCGGCATTGCCATAGATATCGCACACAAAAACTACTTCCCGAAGCACCGAAGTCTGCTCTGTGTCTCTAGGGCCAACCCCCCCGCCACCACCTTCACGTTCTGACAACCTCTCGACACTTGAGAGACTTGTTTATTAAATAACTTGTGTGTTTATTCCTTGTTCCTTATTGTTCCGACTCTCGTCGCGACGAGAGCATGCTACAAAAATGATATAGCAAATTAGGCGTCGTGTCTTTTATTTATTACAATTACTGTTCTTAAAGTTATAGTGTACGTGGAAAATTGTCGAAATTCAAGTACAGTATGCGGCATTTCTAATGAACGTATACTTAATTTGGCATAGCAGATTTTATATTCAAAAACATTTCGTGAGAAACACTAAAAATTGGTGCCATTCTCTTTAAATATTTATATTAAAATATATGCAATATATATTTAAATTTTATTAGAATATTATGCAAGTAGATTATGCTTAATTATTATTATTTTTATTAAATTGATATGGATTATATTTCTATAACATACATCCATTTATTATTGGAGGTAGAACAAATTTACAATTTTCTCTGATCAATTGCACTGTTGCCAGTTTTCAGCAGCAACTTTTCTATGCTGCTGCTATTCTAAAAATATTTAGAATACTCATATATATAACTATATATGTATTTATGTACTCAATCATATTTTTATTTATTAGAATTTAAATGAACTTAAGCTATGCTCCTCATTATCAATTTAAGTGATAAATCGTAAAATGCGCTGTTGCCAGATTTCATGGACATATTTTCGATGTTGCAAATCATTATTAATATTTACATAAATTTATGGTACATTAACCTATTTGTTTTAATCTATATTAGGTGTAGAATAAACTGAAACTTTTCTTTTAAATTTCAACAATTTAAAAAATCAATGGCCAACTGCGCTGTTGCCTGTTTTCATCGACTGCTTTTCTATGCTAATATAAATATACCAGTTTTCATGTATATATATATATTTAAGATGTTAAACAAACTAAAGCTTCTATTCTTAAGTTCATCAATTTAAAAAATCAATTGCAAAGTGCGACCGCTTTTTTCCATGCGCCTCGCTCACGTTTAATGTATCGTATTTTAAGAATTGTTCCACTGTGCCCGCTTGATGGGCACTTCCTGCTTGGCAGTGTGCAGTTTTATGACTTGTTTCCGTTTCCGGCTGACGCTGTTTGCGAGGCTGTTTATAATGTTGTTTACTCAGCGCTGCCTCCACTGCGGCGCTGCTCTGCCGCTCCTCTGCTGCTCCTCTGCTGCTCCTCTGCTGCTCCACTGTAGCGGGTGGCAGTCGGACGGAATTGCCTTTACGTGCATGCTCATTTCAGACATTCGTCTCGGGACGATGTGGGCGCCCACACGGGCAACTTATTAACAGCATAATAACAATGGCAATGGCAATGGCAATGGCAGGCAAACAGCTTGTGCCACGTCCCACACACACACACGGACACTCAAGGCACACACACAGAGTTGGACACACCCACACACAGAGTCACAGCCATATGGCAATTTGTTATACAAACACTTCGGACGCCTTCGCACCTCAACCACACTTCCTTCTCCTTCTCCTTGGATGCCCGATCCCGATCTACCGCAGACTCCGCCGGCCAGCTTGGGGCACATCTGTTGCATGGCATCAAGTTGCAGCGCCTCGTAAATTTATAAATGTCAACGCCGGCCCCACTAGATGGCCTGTCAGGCCAATTTATGGCCAACATTATGTCAAGGTGCAACGCCCATTGCACATTGCACATTCCACATGGACAGAGCCAGTGGATGGGGCAGGATAGTAGATCCCAAGCCAGCTAAGCTGTTTCCCGCTGCCCACATCCGCATCCGCTTCGGCATCCGTGTCCGTGTCCGCCCACTGATTTATATGCGCATTGTAGCTGGAATCCGTCTCTGAATCCTGTTGCTGCCTCCGCATATGCCAATTCAATTTGTTTGCCAATTTTCAATTTTTGCCTGTCAATTTGCCGACGCGCCACGCCCCCCTCTGCTTGAGACTCCCACAGCGGGAGCAGCAGCAGCAAATCTTCAAGCTTGACGGCTTATGACGGCTGTCATTCGTCCATTTTGGGCAAATGTGAAGCGAACGAGGCAACAAAGAGAGAGAGAGAGAGGGGGATAGAGAGAGGGCGCAGCGCGGAGGCGGAACAGCTTGCGCCTTTCCCAGGCAGCTGAGGCAGAGGCAGACTCAGACTCAGCCCCGAAATGTATGCTATGTTATTTTCAGCACTGCAATAACACACACACACACACACACACTCACACGCACACATTCTCGCACTCATATATAACTGCGAAATATTTGTTGAGATTCCACAGTGCGACACGGCAGTCAGCGAACCAACTAAGACAAACACACACAGGAAACCCAGACACCGCCCGCTGCTTTGCTTCCTTGTCAGCTGACCCTGCCCCTACCCCATTCCTCTCTCCGTCCCACTTGTCCACTGGCCATGGTCTCATTCAACGCGCTGACAGCGAGCAAATTAATAATTAATTGGATTTTTTTGTATGTGTTTTTTTTTTTTTTTTTATGTTATTTGCGCTACTTTTGTAGCGTGTTGCGCCTTGATGGGCCCAGCCAGCAAAAAAACAACTGCAGCTTCAATTAATTAGTATGGCAAAGGCCAGTACGCTGTTGCTGCATCGTACATAGTCTGGTACGCAGTCGACAATGCAAATTATCGCAACTATTTAGGGACAAAGCAGAGTCTGCTGCAGGTTGTGGCTCTGCCGCAGGTAATGAGAGAATTTTCAAGCAACTCATGCACACCTCTTTCCCGACTTTTCTTTCGAATTTTCTTCAGCTTTCCCAGTGGCACAAAGAAAAAGTCAAACCTGAAAAGAAACTTTCCACTGTGCCACAGGGAGACAACTTGAGAGAAGTGGCGCAAAAAGAGGCTGAAATGACTACGAAATGCGCATCGACATTGGAAGTGTAAAATTTAGCATAAGATATTCGTAGGAACATCCAAGTACTATGGTATGGGTGGAAAAACAAGTCACAGCAGCTGCAATTGAGCAAGATACTTTTCGGAAAATCTTTAGAGACATATTACAAAATCTGACTGGCATATTTTCTTAATCATCGATTTCACTAAAAGGTGGGCGTGGCATTCCATATTTTAAAAAAATTCTACATGCATTTGATATACAGAAATCTGCATGCCAAGTTTTATGTCGATAGCTTTTATAATAATCAAGATCTAAGTGTTCATACAGACAGAATATGATAATTTTCAATTATAATAACAAAATCAAATAAAAAACTAATCTTAAAAAGAGTTGAGGCAAGTCAAGCAACAACTTTGAGTTTATAAAGCCCATGAATTACCTTAATAACAATAATAGACTAGACTAGTTTGCAAAGACAGTGTAATGAAATATCTCAAACAAACCTAAGTTGACTTATTGTTTGTAACTAAGCAATATTGCTTTGGAATGACAAGCTAACTTACTGTTTTCAAAGTTCAAATGGAATACCAACGAACTCTAGCTCTATTACTATCGTGAGCTCATCATAACTATGACATTCCTTCATCAATCTGAAGAGTTGATGCTGCCTAAGCAGGCGGAATGCAATTTCCCTTGACAAGAAGCTTTCAACTGAAATGAAATCAAATGCCAACAGACTCGACAGAGTTGGTATAGTATAGTACCCCCCCTGAAAATTCCAGGTAAGGGAACGATAGATAGTTGTTGTCCTAGTAAACAGAATGAAAACATGTTTGCATTTTATTTGATGGTTTAACTTTTTCATTTTCACCTTCAATGTGGGGGACGGGGGTAAACTTGACTTTTCGAAATATGAAAGAGAACTTTGCACATCATGTGCGAAATGAGAATCAGCAAAAACGGGGAGGCCTATACATACATATGTGTGTTTGTGTGTGTATGGTATGGTATATGTATTCCTGCGTAGTCCCGAATAATTTTACTGTCTGCATGCTGATCATCTTTCCACTTAAGCTCTGACGCGCCTTGCGAAAAGCGAAAACTGGAAAACTGCTCGTCAGAATACATTAGCTGCAGGATGAGATGATGAGGAGAGTTCTCTATAAGCAAACAGACACCAACACTAGTGCAAACTGACTATTACCCACACACACACACACAGACGAGGCACATACTTTGCATTTAAACTTGTTTTCCTTGAAATATTTTGAATTTGCTTAAAGTTCTGTCTCCCCGAGCAGCCCCTTCCAGCTACACCCAATAGCTGGAGAGAGGCAGGGGGAACTAGGGGTAACTCTGGGGAAACTATTTTGCCAGCGAAGTCTGCCCAGATAGTGTCTCTCTCGCATTATCAAAGTGTTTAAAAATGGCGCTTGGAATGGGTAGGGTATCTCATAGTCATGTGTGCTGCAACTTGATTTTAATCAGAGTTAACCAACCGAAAACACTCGCAGAGTCTCCGACACACTCACTTAGTGGCAGACACAGTTTGCCCAGACGCCTCATCCTCCATCCCGATCTGTCCCTAGTTGCACATACCCCGCAACGCGGACCATGCTTCATAAAACATTTTCTACATTTGTTTTTCGCCAACCCAGCCCCTTTTCCCCTTCCCCTCACCCTTTTTCCCACCCCCACTGTGCTCCGACTCCGCAATTTTTGCCAGGTGAATAAGCCCGCTGTGTGGGAGCATCTGAACCGTTTAAGGACTCGCCTGTCGGAAAACTGCGCATTATAAAATCAACTAAATATATATATTATATCATATCTCTGACAACCACACTTTCCAGCGAAAATCATGGAAAATTCATAAGCTAGATATGATATGAATTTATAAAAAATTCTTGCTAAAAAAAACATCTTCTTGACATATTTATTCCAGCTTAAATTCAAAATATAATACCCTTTCTTATATATATTTTAAATTTTATAAACATAATGGGACCACATCGTATTAATATTATATTAGATATACTAACATTGTTTCGGAGAATCCTTCAATCCATAAATAAACAAACATAAAATCAACTAAAAGATTTACATAGGCGTATTTGACCTTATAAACGTAGCCGCCCCTCCCTCATTCCACCTCACACAGTCCACACATCAAAGACGGAGCAACAATTTTGATTGTGTTCCTAGAATTCTGCCCAACAAATAGTAAACTATTTCAACAACATAAACTCAAATTGTGATTAGATTAGCTGAACCAGAAGTTATTCGGAAAACTTTTTTCAGGGCTTGTCTCGAGAATATGGGAATGTATGTATGTGTTAGATATACATGAGTGTGGTGTAAGTGTTTCTGGGAATTGAATTAAAAGTAGACTTTGCTGCTTTTCAGCCTTCAAGGTTTCACAAATTCACAATCGCACTTATGTTTTAATTAAAAACTTAATTCAAAGTTTAAGTTACTTTTTATGGATTTATAAAGGTTACGTATAGACAGATAGGTAAGGAATATATAGGATAAGTTAGCATGAATAAACTTTATTAGAATCTAGATGATAGTTTGTATTTAATTGCATTAATTTGGGTGGATAGTGTCTTATAATATCCATCTATATAGTACTATGTTTTTTGAAGCAGAGAGTTGAAAATTAAATAATAAATAATTGATTTACGTGGGTAGTGGGCGTGGCATCCAAATTTTGAAATAAAATTAAGAAGCAATATTTGTACTTATTATAATAGCTGAGATCAAGTGTAGTATTAGCTGCTAAGAATTATGAGCGTGGTATCTTACCTTTCATTACTTGTTAATCCTTCAAGCTTAGCTTATGTAAATAATATTATTTATGGGAAAATCTTGGTATAAGTAAATAAAATAAATATATAAATATTTTTATTTTTTTAATACTAATTTATTATTTTAGAATAAAGCTTGTGTTACGACGCTGTATTTGATTTGGGAACTTCAAGCAAAAAGCAAATACATTGTCATAGTCAGCCATAAATATAGTACGTATACATATGTTTTATGATCCCTACAAAAATAAAAGCGCCTATTTGCTCTCGGAATAACGAACGTGTTTACGATAATATTTAATAAATGTGCCGCAGTTTCCATAAAATTCAAGCTGGCAAATAGTAGAGTAGGGTGCGAAATATCGAAACATCGAAACATTCCCCTCAGGCCATTTAAGGGTATTAAAAATTGTTGCAGATAAAACTTTTTACGTTTTCTACATTTTACGATTCACGTTTATTCCATTTATTACTCTACATGTTCGATGGTAAATAAAAAGAAAACTGTCATTTGCATACAACGTAAACAGGAGAGCGAAATTTGTGCCCCAGGGAGGGGGATGGGAAACAAGTGAAGCTTTTAATTTCTGGAAAACTGAAGGCAAATCGACTGGCTAACCCACTGTAAATGTTTTACAATATTCCGTAACTCTACTCTCTGCTTAATTTGTTAGTTAGTTTTAGGTCAATTGAACGTTTCGGGCTTACAAGCAATTAAAAGCGCAAATCAGAGGCAGTTGCTGTCAATATTGGGCTCTCTTACCCTATATACCATACATAGTATTCATAATTGAAATTCGTGCTGCTGCCACGCCCACTGCCACTGTAAGTCACAATGGAGAGAGAGAGAGAGAGAGTAATTCGATCCAAGGCACAATAATCGAACTGTTGTTTGGATCAGTGTAGGTGTCGACTGTGTAGGTGTAGTGTGCGTGTGTGTGCGTGTGTGTGTGTGTGTGTGTGTGTGTGTGTGGGTGTTGTTGTGTGCTGTTATTGTTATCGCAGGGCGCTTTGTTTATAGCCTGATTGACCTGATTAACAATGTGGCAAACAACGTGCGCATTGTGCTAAATTCACGACCAGAGAGCTTTTGCTTGTTTTCCTGCTCCCACACACACACTGTCGTAACTCTCAACTGGGGAGGGGGGTCACCTGGACCTCGCGGGGGATCCGAGTGTGACTAATGAGAACGACAGGCGCAACGCAGCTGCGAAAGTCGACGAAATTAATGCAATGCGTAGCTGAAAAGTGCAGGGTTGCCAGACCTCAATGGGAGCCCTCCAGGTGCGTAGAACGTGTCTCTCTGGGAGTGTGTGTGGGTGTGTGTGTGTGTGTGCGAGTGTGTGTGTGTGGGCCGTTGTCACATGCCACAAAAGGCATACAAATGAGCTGCCATTTTTAAAGGTGAAAGCTTTCGCCTTATGGCAATTTAAACCTATATATACTATATATGGTATATATATATAGTATATCAGAAAAGATTTTCAATGCTACGAGAGGTTAGCCCCGGTCGAGAGGGGGTGTAGGATAGAGGGGCAGCTCTCAAAGGCGACACCACGGCGATGAGGCGGGACAAAGTCGCACAGTGCCAGTTGCGTTTCTAGTTCCAGTTTCGGGTCCCCATCTCTCCCCTCTTTATCCACCATCCCCCATATGTGACCATGTGTGACGCTTTTGACCTTCAGCTGAAATGCTGGCGAAATATGAGTAGGCGTGGCCTCTCATGTCGACTCTCATGCCGAGTCCGAGTCCAAAGTGAATTTCATCCAAAAACTTGACTAACGCATGCCTCCAACAGCTGATCAAGTGGCACTTGGACAACCCACTACCTCCCCCCTCCTCCAGAGAACCGACTGTACCAACCGAACCGACTGAACCGACTCAACCGCTTTGGCACTCAATTTGTTTTCCAATTTATTGCGAGAAGAAGAGAGAGAGCCAAAAGTTTTCTACACATCATTGCTAAAGTTTTGGCTTCGTCCAGCTATCCCCCACCTCTTCACTCCGCCTCTGCTGATTCCTGCTTGAGTCTATCCATCCTACCATCCATCCATCTATCCATTCATCCATGGAGAGTGTCGTGACAACAACAATTACAAGCTTCTTTGAATAGATTGACTTGCCACGCCCATCAACTAGAATTTCTTTTGGCTTTTGCTCTTCTGCTCTAACGCTTTTTCATCCTCTTCTCCACTTCTTCTTCTTCTTCTTCTACCTGGTTCTTTCATTACCTTGTAAACACAAATATCCACACATCCTGCAATTTGGTAACTTGCGAGGTTCAACACAATCACAAGCAATGAAATTAATGCGAGTTTTCGTCGCATTTTTTTTTTTTTTTTTTTGCTTTTCCCCAAAACTTCGACTGGCGACTTTCAGTTTTCCCTTTTAGCCAGCTGAGAAATGCAAGTCAAGTTTGGCTTAAAAGCCAAGAAACATCAACAACAACAACAGTGAACAAACAAACAAACAAACAAACTTACCTGACTGCATTTCACACACAAACACACACACAACAGCTTGGACATCTACACTCTAGCCATGATAGATGTCAAGGCCAGCTGCCACTCCCATTTCTTGTCACCGAACATTTCTCAGCTTCCTCCCCCATCTGCCCCTCATCTGGCACCCAGCAAGTTTAGTGTGTGCACTGTTTGGGTCACTCCTATCACCTATCACCTCCTTCCTGGCCTGCCTCCCCTAGAAACCTATTGAAATTTCATTTCATTTCGTGCATAAACATATACTATATAATCCTATATATAGTACACTCCGAGTCCATTTCAATCGCATTGAATAAACACATGCATAAGTTAATTATATTTACTTGTCGCTTGCTCAGTTTGTTGACTCAGGGCAGACTTAAGACGATTTCAACAGACGATTAGCTGCTAATAAATACTTGATACTGTGTAAACCCATCTCGAGGGTAAACTATACTTAAAGTGCATTGATTACTTGCACTACAATCGATATGGGGGGAAGTATAACTAGTATACTGTCAACTGAAATTACATAAAGCAAGCAGCAGCAGAGACTTTGCTTCTACAAAGTCTTAATCAGCGTCAAAGGTTAAGATGTCTGTATGAATACTTAGATCTCAGAGATCATAAGAGCTAGAGTCATGAAATTTAGTTACAATATGTATTAGTTCTGTAAGCTGTTTAAGCTTGTTTTGGAATTTCGCCACGCCCCTAGCTAGCTGCGTACATTGAAATAAATCATATAAGAAACTTAATTTTAAAACTAGAGTATTCATTTTTATTGTGTACAATAAATATTCTTACTTAAATGATTTCTGTCAATTTAGTGGCAATCGGATGATAAAAGCAGTAGTTATTTGTTATATATAATAGTATTAGTATTATATTATTATTTTTATAAACTAGGAGGTATATCACAGTCGTACTAATTTGACTATAAGTTTAACTTACTAAATTGCTTTTGAATAATAAAGAAATCTATAAAGTATTTTGTAAATAAATTATTGAGGGAAGTCAGGCAAATCAAGTAAAAGCAGCGGGTATACCATAGTCGGGGACATTTTACAGTTGTTTTCCTTTAAATTTTCTAGAACTGGCTTTCTTATAAATTATCGTATGTCAAATAACTTTTTGAGTTTCCAACACATTTCTCATCCAACTTTCTCCCCACACAACTTGCTAATAGAAAATGTTTCCGCACAGGCGTAACTAATTTCAGTTGGTTGCAAATCATATATATATACGATATACCATCGCTAGCTGTCACCATATCGCGGATCTGAGTGATTTATAGAGCAACACGACTTCCAGCAATCTACACAGCACACACTACATAGATTTTCCATTTGCCACGACCCGAAGGAAACTCATGTCTCGCTTTTCAGTTCGAGGTCCCTTGCGCAAGGACATTAAAGAAATTGTTGTTTCGATTTAAAAAAAAGATGAATATTTAATGGCTCGATGTATGTATTCACAATTTCTGACAGCCCTGAAGTCGACAGACAGAAGTGTGTCATATTCCGCCAATTAACAGACAACGAGGGGGGGGGGGAAGTAATACCCCACATACATATATGCTGGCTCTGATGGAGATATTCAGGAAAGACATTTTAATTTGTTGTTTTACAATATGCTCGATATCTTCATTCCATACACACATTGCCAATCAAATTGGAAGACCCCCCCTCCCCCCACCCACCAACAGGCATATGGAGTGCCAGTTGTTGTCGGGGGCTAACGGTCTATCCGTTTGTCGGGCCATAACTTGCCCTGTCAATAAAAACAATGGAAACCAATTTCTTATATAATTTCACAATTTCGGGTGCAAAAAAAAAAAAAACCGAAAGAAAGAAAAAAGTTGAACCGAAACGGAATCAAAATCGAAACGAAGAAAAACGCATATAACGCGCACATAAACAATAAGAAATAAGGAAAGAAAAAAAAACTCACTCTATGGGGTGGGGAATGGTGAAAAACGGTTGAAGTTTGTTGTGCGTTATACCCTGTAAGCAACTGGTGGGAAGTTCAATTTGAGAACTGTCAATCATTCAAGTCTTCCAAAATATTCCCCTAGGGATTTGGTCTGTCTGTTATACGTCTCACTGTCATACGTATGTGTATAACACAAGCTACTTAGCATATGAACGTGGTAGACCTTGAACAACGTAGAAAGAGCATTCCCCTAGTCGGATGATGATGCTTAGAGGGCATCTAGGCAGTCGAGCAGTCTTCACTGTTCTGGGTCACTGCCGCTTCCTGGTCCCCATATTTTCCGACAGATGAAACTTTGTCGTTGCCATTTTTTATTGTTATCTCAAATTTGAAATGATTTTTATTGATAATACAGACACAAGCGGCGCAGCTGAATGAGCATTTCATGGTCGAGAGGGAGAGAGAGAGCGAGTCCAAGTTGGAACCGAAGACTGAGACTGAGACTGAGACGGAGTCTATAAAAACGCAGTTATGGCTAACAGGGGGCGGTGGGAACTGGGGGAAGCAACTGCCCGACACTAAATCAAAAGCAACGACCCAAGGCAAACTCACACACATACGTAGGGAAGATATTGTCTTGAGGGAACTGAGAACTGTCTTACACACAC
Source organism: Zaprionus tsacasi (assembly GCA_018904105.1). Taxonomy (NCBI): domain Eukaryota; kingdom Metazoa; phylum Arthropoda; class Insecta; order Diptera; family Drosophilidae; genus Zaprionus; species Zaprionus tsacasi. Next base: position 10,259 of record JAEIFR010000179.1, on the reverse strand, counting down.
ACATATTTGCATGCCAATAGGTAGGACCCTTCGCATACAGTTCGAATGAATTATGATCCGTTTGTCTTGACATTTTTGAGCACCGACGACGACTGCATAAGACTATAAATTCTAAAATAGACAAAGGTGATTAGACTTGGATTTCCCACTTCTGTATAGTTTTGTCCCACTCCCACTGCACACTCCATTGAGACAATTCGCAGACAATTTAAGCAAAATCATAAGTCCTACAAAAGTTCTCTTAAATCGCCTACACACAAAAACAAAACTATACGTAATTCCTTTGATAAACTACGAAACTAATCGGATCTATTTTCCCTTACGACTTTAAAGCGGCTTAGGATGGAAGGAGGAGACAGAGCAGGGGCAGGAGCGGAATAGGGAGAGCAGAGCAAATTAAAATTGCACAACCCTGGATCAGACATAATGATTGAATTTCAATTCAATTAATGCATAAATATTGCTTGTTTGAATAATGCACAAACAGACAAGATGTCAATCCCCATCGGATTGTTAATAATACGCTATCAAATGCACACAGTGTGGTTGCGGTACAGTCTGCGGTACGGGGTACAGGGTACACGGTACAGTGTAGTAGGCATGTGCACGTTAGCCAATTATGGTTAGACAACACTGAAATTGATAATAATCAAAAATCGCAGTTAATTGCATTGTAAAAACAATAAATAAATAATATAAAAAACAAGTGGGTATGGCTACGGTCGAGCGCTCGACAGTAAGATACCCTTCTCCCAATTTTCTGTTAGAAACACTCACTCATACGACGCAACGTCGACGTCGACGTCAACTGATTAAAGCAGCGCGCCGGCTGCTGCTCGTACATTTGTATTGAAAACGTTGACTTGAATAACTCCTGTGTTATTACTCTGATCGGATTGTAATTTGGAGCACATATTTACATTGCATTCAGCTTTATACATACCAAAGCTGAACTTTCTAAGTTTAATACTTTGCTTAATAATCGTAAATTACCGATTTTCGGGGGCGGTGGGCGTGGCATCAAATATTTAACATACTCTTGTTCTGCCCCAAATATATAGGAACCTACATACCGAATTTGGTGTTTCTAGCTTTTTTAATAGCTGAGATCTGTTGTCTCAAACAGACAGACGGACACACAGACGGACATAGCTCAATCGACTCGGCTGGTGATCCTGAGCAAGAATATATTTACTTTATGGGGTCTGCCACGCCTCCTTATGCCTGTTACATACATTTGCACAAAGTTAGTATACCCTTTTTTGACCATTTTCAATGGTCGAAGGGTATAAAAATTGGAAAATTGAAAAGCTGTCAATCTAAATGGAAATTAAAGAAATAAAGGAATAAAATTAGTGCTGGCAGATATGATCACCTGATATTGTGTAATCTCAAGTAATTTAAAGCTGAATGTTTTCCTTTGTTAGGGTGTCAGAGTTGTTCCTTTTCTCCCGTGTCCGGCCACGTTCTAATTGGCCGCTGAACTTGTTGCAACTGCAAACCTGAACTAACCATATTTTATAGCACAACTTGCTCTTGGCCGAGTTGTCTGGCCTGGACGGCTCTGGCAGGGTCCTTGTCTAGCGAATCAGCCGGAAGTTTGTTTAACTTTTGCTCTCTCCCTTTCGCTCTCCTGCCCTGAATTTTGTTTATTTATTAAGCCAAGAACCGCATTCACAGCAGATATGTCTGCTGCCAGGCTGTTGCAGGCTGTTGCAGGATACAGTTGTGGTCCGAGATTCATCCTTGGCTGCTCCTGCTGTTGCTTAGGTTGTTGTTACACGCAAATTGCCCGTGGCAACTGGCAACCACTCGAAGAGTCGAAGTTGCTGGCCGAGATTGATGCCAGGTGAATGTTAAGTTGAGAGTTTGCGGTTGAATTTGTTGTAACTTGCAACGCGCAACTTGCAACTCATATTCGCACTGTGGTGCACTGAGAAAAATAGTTGGGCTCATTTGTATGTAGAGAATGAATCGAGCTGAGTACACTAACTACTTCATCGAATTGTTTGTGTAGGGTATTATAATAGCAAGCAAAAGCAGGCATTTCTGGCATATTCTATTCTATTTGTCTGTATGAAAGCCAATATCTTAGAGACTATAAGATCTGGGGCAACCAAATTTAGTAGCAACATGTTTTAATATTGGGCAAAGATAAAGCTTATTTTATAATTTAGCTACGCCCCTAAAAGACTGCGTAAATTGGAATCTAATCGAATTGCAAGCGTTATATTAAGGTTAAAGCATTCATATTTGGTGTGTGTACAAAATATTGCAACTCCAATGATATCTGTAAATTTGCTTGCGATCAGAGTGTGTATAATATATATAATATAGCTGTACTTGCCCAATCTAGAATATAACCTTTTGCTCGCAATGTAATATCCAGCTTGTTTTACAAACTGATTTTATGGCATCATTGTGTGTGCCCAAAGCACCAGGAATGGGGCTGGCATCCGATTGGCAATCCGGAGGTCACAATCCTTCATCCAATTGTGAATGAAACTCTGTCCATTCGTAATTTGATGTCTAATGAAATGAAATGCAATGAGCACCTGCACTCTGACTATATATGTGTGTCTCCATCCGTAGCTGTAGGTGTATCCTGCTGTATCTGTATCTATGCCTATATCTGCATCTGAAACTGTGTAGATACATATATCTGTATCTGTATCTGTATCTGTATCTATTTCCTATAGTAGCTGTGCCGCAATCAGGTTATGTATCTGTTGCTGTTGCTGTCCGTCCGAATGCAAACTACGCCGTACTGCAATCACCTCGCAGCAACAGCAGCAACAGCAACAGCAGCAACAGCAGCAACAGCAGCAACAGCAGCAACATCAGCAACGGCATCTGCAACTGAAATGGGAATCCTGCATTAGCATTAGTCGCCGCAAGCAGTGCCCACACGCAGCTCCATTCATGCAATTTACAATTCTATGTGGGGCCACTTTGCGACAGGAGCTGGCCTGCCCCTGCCCCTGTCCCTGCCCCTGACCCCGTCCCTGCCTCTTTGTGATGTCGTGCAACAATTGAAAACGGGTAAAAAAAAAGAAGAGGAAAACTCTCACACGCACATATTTTGTGTTCGTGCCACACGACTCGGTCGAACCTTAAATCCGTGTCCAGCCACACCGCCAGCTTAATGGGTCAGTGTCATCCCTTTGGCCCCCCAAAACGAGCAATATATGATTTATTTTAGGACCCGTTTAAAGCCGGAAACCATCACTCCCCACTCCTCCACTCAAAGTCTCAACGGGTTCAATTTTTACACATTTTCCATTTTTGGGGTAAACGAATTTAAAAATTTATTAAACAAAAGAAGATTTCGACAGAAGAAGCATTCAGAAGTAGATGACAAAGCACCGAGAGTTGGCCAAGTTAAGAGGCAGTCTTTTGGAAACCGAAATGAAAATATGTATTTTAAATAGGCTAAACAAAAAAAAAAAAAAAAAAAAAAACAACCCGAGAGGCTTATCGCTTTCAAACTGAGTATGTGGCAGAGGGTCCCCTTCATTACTCATATAAGCTGGATGCCATTGAATAATTTATACAGATTTTGCGTTCTTTGTAGAGTATTTTATTTTAAGATTACTGTTATATATAGGAAAATATATATGCATGTATATTATGTTATAATATTGTTTGTGCTTGTGAGTTTCAAATATATATACATATATATAGATGCACTTATATATATATATATATATACATATATATATTTCATATTATATTATATTTCTTAGAATCTTGATAAGTTTTCAACCCCTAACGAATTTGTGCAATACGTTATGGATAAGACAATCAATCAATCAATTCTGAAATTCAGATTTATCAAGACCCGATGATCCAATAGAAATCAATTGTCTTTTGCGTAGCTACGAGAGTTTCAAAAAGCAATTTTCCCTATTTCCTATTTGATGTCATTACGTAGCCGTTTGCTGGACTTTCTTTAGTCTAGCCATTTTTCTTTGTTTTAGAGTTTATTCTTATTTCTTTGACGAAGTACCTGACCCTACCTCGTTCTTCAAGATGTAACAGATATATAGATAGCTGGAAAGATAGATAAATGGATAGATAGATAGATAGATTTGATATATTGATAGATATATGTGTAAAAAAAATTGACAGATAGCTGTATAAATATATAGATAGATATATTGATATATTGCCAGATAAAAAGATAGCTATATAGATGGATAAATAGATAGATAGCTGGATAGGTAGTAATATGGATAGAGGAATAGATAACAAAAATATTTAGATGGTTAGTTAGTTATGCCCAAGCATAGAAGGTGTCAGTACTTTTGATCGAAGTATTATAGCTCATTATTTTTGCATCTATCATAGCGTATTCAAGTGTCAACTTGGATGACGTCGCTTTCCCTTCTGGGGTTATGCGATAAGTTAAAGCGATGCCAAATTATTCCACTTCTATTTCTTTTGGGGCCAACAAGTCACCCGAGCGTCACATTTTTGCACTCTTTGGCGACTAGGGATTACCAGCAATGAAAGAGGAGAGGAGGAGTAAAGAGAAAGAGAAAGAGGAGAGAGAGAGCTAGCAAAATAAATATATTAAAATCGCAAGAGGCGTGCGCGTGATATAAAAAACAATTACTTGAATTTAATTTGGTTTAGAATTTCCTGAATATTTCCCAGGCTGCTTTTAACCATTTCCGAATCCCGAGGTTGGGTTCATGTTGGTCGGGTCGCAGCTGCCTTTTGGGATTGCTCTTATTATGTTTATTATGTTATGCTCGTGAATAGGTATATTTAGACGCATAGACGGTGTCGCAGTCCAATTTCCCCATATATACATTTACATTTATTTCAGTATCTGCATCTGTATCTGTGTCTGTATGTAGGTAAATATATTTTTAGCATTTCCATAAAATTTGCATTTTTATTTGCGGACGAACCCATTGAACTATGGTCAGATGCGGCAATGCGGCAGAGCTAAATTTAATTTTGTTAATGAGCTTCGCTTGTTTAACAACGGGTTGCCACACGACACCCGTGGACAGACCCAACCAGACCACACCAGACCACACCAGACCGGACCCAACAAGCAACCAAGCCAATTATGGACTTGCCAACTCGACTGCCGTATACCCTGGGCAGCAAGTGTATCTGTTGACGTTATAACCGACGAGACAATTAATATATAAAACTATAATTAATTAATAAGCTAATAAAATTGAATTAGCATCAACAACAGCGATGTCCAGGCATGCCTGTCTGTATGAGACAACAGATCTCAGCTATTAATAAAGCTAGAGACACCAAATTTGGTATGGAGGTTCCTCTATATAAGGGGCAGAACAAGTTTATCTTAAATGTTTGATGCCACGCCCACTTCTCTCGCAAATCGGTAATTTACGATTATTAAGCAAACTATTGAGCTCACAACATTCTGTTGTGCCTCAACTATCTATTAAAAAAAACCGCATCACAATCCGTTGCGTACAAAGGGACATAATAAAATATAATAAAAAATGGAACTAACGAGGAATCGAAATAAAAATTGAAACCATCATTGGGGAAGATCTCTTTTCTCTCTTTGTACACACTGAGTATACCCGCGTTGGTTGCATTCAATGGTGCAGGGTATACTGGCGAACAATAACAGCGACAGAAACACTTTAAACACAGAAGCGACTAAATTGCGCGCCTCCCCGATTTGACTTTAACCAATCCACTAACCCATTTCTCTGTTAGCCACACTCACACTGACACACACACACACATCCGTTGGCCTGCTGTTTGCCACTCTTTTCAGCATGTGTGTGTGTGTGTGTGTGGAATGCAAAGTGAATTGGGATATCGGAAACGGAAATGGCTTTTGACGTTGCGCAAAGCAGCTTAAATTTTTTGTTTTTGCCGCTAAATCAACACACAAACATGTTCGTGCTTGTCTGCCTGACTGGCTCGAGCACTCGAGCAGGCTAGCAAAGGTGGCCCAAATGGAGTACAACGTGGCTAACTGGTAACTGGCAATGGCAAAACGATTTCGGCCACGATTAATTGCGCCCACTTAGTCGGCCAGGGAGGCAGTCGAGTAGGAGCAGGGCCAGGACGAGAGCATGGGAAGGGGATGCAGTGCTCGGACAATTGAAAGTGAAGGCGTCAAGGAATCGGTGAGTCGGGGGGCTGCACGGCTGCTCGAGTTGATTAAGTTGCATGGCAGAGCAGGGCAGGAGGACGGGAGGCAGCAGGGCAGCACGCTTAGATGGACGGCATATGAATGAAGCCAGCACCAACAGGGGTGGTGGTGTACTCAGATCTTGGTCTAGGTATCATTATCATTAACGTTGTCCTGTCCCGGCTTCAAATGGGCCACATTTGTTATGCCTCCGGGCAGGGCAACAAGCGGACCAAACGAATCCGAAACCGAAGCCGAAACTGAAACAGAAACCCCGCATAAATTAACATTTTAATGAAGCGCCGCATCCCTGCCGCTGGGAACGGACGAAGTAGGTGGCTGGGGGAGGGGGAGGGGCTTTCTCCCCTGTTGACCTGACCTTTTGCTAACAAAATTAGTTCCAAGTTAAAAAAAAAAAAAAAAAAAAAAACCTTTTCTTTCTGACTGTAATAAAATTGTGTTTAGCTTGAAAACAGCTAAAGCCAAATAAAGCTATTACCGCAGCGATTACGCCTCGAACAGGAAGTATGTAATATCATGCACATTGTTTCACCCTTGCAGCCGCCTCCGTCGCCGTCTCCTCGTGGACCCTGGTGGCGATCTCCTGCGAACGTTACTACGCCATCTGTCATCCGCTCCGCTCGCGCACCTGGCAGACGATCAACCACGCCAACAAGATCATCGCCTTCATCTGGCTGGGCAGCCTGCTCTGCATGACGCCCATTGCAATCTTTAGCCAGCTGATGCCCACCAGCCGCCAAGGTAGGTAGACCCCCTCCCCACCAACCTCAGACACCCAGTGTGTGTGTGACACCCTGTGCATCTCGATCATCCTTTGCAGGTCTGCGCAAGTGCCGCGAGCAGTGGCCCGTCGGTTCGCTGGGCTACGAGCGGGCCTACAATCTGTTTCTGGCCTTCGCCCTGCTGGTGCTGCCCCTGATGGCCCTCAGCTTCGCGTATCTCTTCATCACGCGCACCCTGTATGTGAGTATGCGTAACGAGCGCGCCATGAACTTTGGCAGCAGCGGACCCGACGTCGGCCTGACCACCACCAGCGGCACCGGCACCGGCACTGGCAGCGGCAACAACAACAGTTGCAACAACACCATGATGCGACGATCCTATGGGAATCCCAACCAGATGCTGCGCATGCATCTCCGTCAGCCCAGCGACAACATGACCGCCATCGAAAGCGCAGCCCAGTTGAACATGCAGCATCCACAGTACTACTACGGTGAGTGGCAACCCTGGGATCTGAGTGGGGAATCTGAGTGGCAGCCACAATTGAGAGATTTGAGCAACAGCCCTGAGTTGCAACCCTGAAAGCCAACCCTGAGAGATGTAGCCCTAAGTTAAAGCCCTGAGATGCAACCCTGAGTGGGAGAGATCTTAGTGGCAACCCTGAGTGGGAGAGATCTGAGTGGCAACCCTATGTGGCAGCCCCGAATTGCAGCTCTGAGAAAGTAGACAGCACGGCGCCCCTCAAGTCTCACACTTTCTCGACAGTTGCAATCATCAAAAATAACAAAAGCTACAGTCGAGCAAACCCAACTGTGAAATACCCTTCGCATGCCAGCACTACTCGGCACGTGTTTTAAACGTTTAGCGCTCGATGAGTTTGCAGTTTGTATAACTAAATTAGACAAACGCATACTTTGTTAAAACTGAGAGTTTATGAAAAGCCTACCACCCTGATTTGCAAGGGCGGTAGGCGTGGCTTTTTTTATTTAAAATAAACTGCATCCATACAGGCAGCCTCCAGACAAATCTGGTGTCCCTATCTCTTCTTATAGCTGAGTTCTATGAGTTCAAACAAACAAATAGACTGGGCGAAGTATGGACAGATAGAAATGATTAAAACTTTTCCGTGTCAGATGTTAATCAGGAATTTAGACACTGTATGAATTCTGCCTCGTCTACTGCTGCCTATAACAAACATTTCCACCAAGTTAATATACCCTTTTTGAGAATATTATTACTTTCTTCGAAAGGGTATTCGAAAGAAATTTCGCAATCGGAATCATGTTGTCGCCCAACGTTTGCCACGCCCCCCTTCCCCCCTGCCTTCGTCAATTTGCATGCCAAAGTTATCCAAGTTGTGTGTTGCCTCGTCGCAGTCTCTTACTTTCCCCTCCCCCTCACACACACACACACACATGGCATACGCTGCGTCTGGCTGGCACTAACAAGACAGGCCACATTACTCATACGCAGCGTGGGACATTCGTTGTGTGTGGCGATAAATCGCGCTGGCATTCGATTCAATTTGATTTGAGCGCGTGATAACATCAAACGAACCGCATAAATAGCTTTTCGTGAGTTTTAAAAGAACTGCGAGTCTCCACCCCCCCCCTCGGTCTCTCATTTCAAGAGACTTTTCATTTAAATGCATTTCTCGAGAGTTCTCTCTCTCTCTCTCTTTCTGGCAAGACAATGCACTGACGGCGTCGCAAATTGATTTTGATTATAATGGAGGATTAATCGAAAATTGATTTCGATTGTAATTAAAGATAAATCGTTTATTTTTTTTTTACATTTAAATCGAATGGAAATTCGCCAGTCGAATGGAGTCAAGTTGCGAACAGCACACTGTGTTTATTTTCTCTGTCTCGTATGCTCTCTCTCTCTCTCTCTCTCGCTCTCTCTCGCTCTCTCTCGCTGCCTCTGTCCCCTTTTCAATTACGCCTTAAACAAGCAAACAGAGCTCCATATTAGCATAAAGTTTTGCTTATTCAAGAGAGCGCTTTAAAATGCAAAGATAATGAATTATCGCAGCAAAGAGAGAGAGAGAGAGGGAAAAAAGGACGCACAGCTTGGTTCCATTTGCTGCTCGGGTAGTTTTGGCTCTTCTTTTGTTTACATAATGCCACATTCAGTTTATATTTGCATCCCACCTAGTCACCTCGTAACCCCACACCTTCGGCACCCTGTACCCTACACCCTACACTACCCTACACGTGCCATTTCCCAGCTGAAAGGGTCAAATTAAATGACGTAAATTATGCAGGGGTCGAGCATTTAAAGGCTCGTTAAGTGCCGTTAGCTCGTTTATCGAGCAATGCCAAAGCAGCCCAGCCAAAATTGAGTGGGCTGCCCCTGATGACACCCATTTCCACTTGACAGACGGACAAAAAGATCTTGCAGACTGACTGTAAATTATATTAAACTTTTTCCAAAAACCTCTTTCAACATTTTTCGCATATGCAATTTAGGGCTGTCACTTAACATTTCTGTGTCATAAATTGCCATGGCAACTCTGCTCTGGCAGTGGGCGACCCTGTGTGCCCCCGCCCAGGGGGAGCAGGCGGGGAAAATGTTTTATTACCGGCTTAGCACTCGCTCGCTCGCTCGCTGGCAATTTGCATAACCAAGTTCCATATAATTAGAGTCTTATGCCCCGTAATATTCGCCATAACGCGCCTGGCCTCCTTTTTAAGTAGCGCCTGCCGCGTTAAACACTTACGAGTCTGCCAAGGCGTGCTGGGTCGAGGCAGATACCACCCCATACCGCCCCCCCAGAAAAAGGTATTTAATTTTCAAGTACTCACCTGCTTATAACTCCAGCTAGCCTCGACTCGACTCGACTTCCCACGCAGTTTACTTGTCTTTTAATTAAGTTCCGAAATTCCCAAAAGAAACATGCACATAAATCGAGACATTTCCGGTGAATTTGTAATGTCTTTGGGAATAAGGTAACAATTTTAATGAGCTCGCATTTCTCATGTGATTTCAGGAATATCACGGAATCCAACTCAGTTTGCAATCCCAGAGAATTCGCATTCAAATTACTTTGTTTACAGTTAAGAAGATTACGAAAATTTTTTTCATTTGTTTTTCTGGAAAATTTTAGAAGAATTTGAGAGAAGTGAGACGTGTGGGGAACTTCAATCGCAGTAGGGACAGAATTTATTTCTAAACCGATTTTCCAAGTACACATACACATCCTACTCGTCAAAATTTAACAATTCCTTGTCCAATGGCAAAACTTTGAGTTTCGATAAATCTGAATTGCGGTTCTTGTGTGGGGCGGGCGGTTCACACCAGATTCCTCTCTGGACAAATCTGTGTGACCTTTTAATTTGCAAAAACTAACTTTATATTTAGAACTAAATGTCTA
>JAEIFR010000178.1:0-36492 GCA_018904105.1 Zaprionus tsacasi | reverse complement strand
TCTGGTCTGGTCTGTCTGGTCTGTCTGGTCTGTCTGGTCTGTCTGGTCTGTCTGGTCTGTCTGGTCTGTCTGGTCTGTCTGGTCTGTCTGGTCTGTCCGGTCTGTCTGGTCTGTCTGGTCTGTCTGGTCTGTCTGGTCTGTCTGGTCTGTCTGGTCTGGTCTGTCTGGTCTGTCTGGTCTGTCTGGTCTGGGTCTGGTCTGTCTGGTCTGTCTGGTCTGTCTGGTCTGTCTGGTCTGTCTGGTCTGTCTGGTCTGTCTGGTCTGTCTGGTTTGTCTGGCTCTGTCTGGTCTGTCTGGTCTGTCTGGTCTGTCTGGTCTGTCTGGTCTGTCTGGTCTGTCTGGTCTGTCTGGTCTGTCTGGTCTGTCTGGTCTGTCTGGTCTGTCTGGTCTGTCTGGTCTGTCTGGTCTGGTCTGGTCTGTCTGGTCTGTCTGGTCTGTCTGGTCTGTCTGGTCTCGGTCTGCGGTCTGTCTGGTCTGTCTGGTCTGTCTGGTCTGTCTGGTCTGGTCTGGTCTGTCTGGTCTGTCTGGTCTGTCTGTCTGGTCTGTCTGTCTGGTCTGTCTGGTCTGTCTGGTCTGTCTGGTCTGTCTGGTCTGTCTGGTCTGTCTGGTCTGTCTGGTCTGTCTGGTCTGTCTGGTCTGTCTGGTCTGTCTGGTCTGTCTGGTCTGTCTGGTCTGTCTGGTCTGTCTGGTCTGTCTGGTCTGTCTGGTCTGTCTGGTCTGTCTGGTCTGTCTGGTCTGTCTGGTCTGTCTGGTCTGTCTGGTCTGTCTGGTCTGTCTGGTCTGTCTGGTCTGTCTGGTCTGTCTGGTCTGTCGGAAAATCTATGTCCGTATGTCCGTATGTCCGTATGTCCGTATGTCCGTATGTCCGTATGTCCGTATGTCCGTATGTCCGTATGTCCGTATGTCCGTATGTCCGTATGTCCGTATGTCCGTATGTCCGTATGTCCGTATGTACGTATGTCCGTATGTCCGTATGTCCGTATGTCCGTATGTCCGTATGTCCGTATGTCCGTATGTCCGTCTGTCCGTCTGTCCGTCTGTCCGTCTGTCTGTCCGTCCGTCCGTCCGTCCGTCCGTCCCTCCGTCCGTCCGCCTGTTGCAACGCAAACTAGTCTCTCAGTTTTTGGGCTATCTTCATGAAACTTGGCACACAAGATTCTTATTGTTACTCGCTGTAAATAAGTCGGAACGAGCCAGGTGGGACCGATATATCGCATAGCTGCCAAAGAAGCTTTCGGCCGATTTTTGTTGTTTTTCAAGATATTGCAACAAGATTGGGCAATTCTTACTCTTATTACGTGCTTAATGTGCCGTCGAAATCGCATCAAAATCGGACCGCTATAACATACAGCTGCCATAGGAAAAATTGGCTGAAATTAGGGTTTTTGTATGCAAAGCTGTTTTATTTTTGAAAATATCAATACTTCTTAATGTTATATAGTAACCCGCCCTTAGATTTTCCATTTAAATATCTCAGACGTTTATATTCTATGGCTGTTATAGGAACAATCAGTCAGTCCGTCTGTCTTTTGCAACCCAAAATAGGCACACAGTTATTGATCTATCTTCATGAAACTTGGCTCACAAGATTCTTATTTCTGCTCTCTTTAAATAAGTCAGAACGGGCAAGATCGGACCGATATATCGTATAGCTTCATGGAACCTATCGGCCGATTTTCGTTATATTTCAAGATATAGCTATCAGGCTTACCACATCCAAATCTAAGTGTGTCCTTAATAATAAAGTTTCATCAAAATCGAACTTTTATAACTTATAACGATCAACGATCGGCATAATGAAGGTACCTGTTGCAATTTTATGAAAATCTGAGTACTATTACATATAGCTGTGTACAACTGCAAGGGTATAAAACCTTCGGCAAGGTAAAACCTTCCGAAGGTAGCCTTGCTTTCTTGTTCACATTAATATTGGCGATGCTGCTTCTGTTAATGTTGATGATGATAAGGTTGCTTATAATGGTGGTGATAAAAATGGCTGGTCGATCGATACAACGATATTTTGGAATTCCGACCATTGAAAAGAACATAGTATATTATGTTTTGATCTGAATTCCTACGGTCAATCGTAAGGCGGTATGACGTTCAACGCAGCGTGTCGTAATGTAAAAAAAACATTTGCTGCGTCGTGTAGCTATCTAGATACGAATGATTTAAAGTATCAGGGATGGGGTTTCCGTTGAGCGATTGTTCATCATTTCAGGCTTAACGAACTCTATTTGAGGCGAAAATTCTTTAAATGTATGAAGTCCAGTTTCGCTGCGGGACGTTCTCTTCGCTCACTCGACCCTGTTTCGTAAATGTTAAATAAAAGCAAAGCCAACTTCGACACGCCGAAATTTACATACCCTTGCAGAGATTTCTCATTTAAAAAACATATGGATGCAGTTTGTTATTTGTTATATTAAAAAATAAATAATATAATATAAAAGTAAATACTTTCATGCAAAGTCCATTTTTGTCCGATTATTCTTATTTGTTATTGGTGGTTCGATAAGGATGAAATTTTACAGAAATAATATTTTAATTGATAAACATCAATGAGGCTTAATAACGCTATCTTAAAAACAAACGAAAATCGGCCGATAGGCAGGTCCGATCTGGCTCGTTCCGTATTATATATAGCCTGCACCAATAACCAGAATATCTACCAAATTAAGATAGCTCTAAAACTGAGAATCTAGTTTACATTGCAGCAGATCAAAAAACGGACGGACAAACTGAGAATGCTATGTCTATGAACTCCCCTATCAATGCTTTTTAAAAATAAATATAGCTTAAGAAGTCGGAGATGTCTCCTAAGTACGTTGCAAACTTATGGCCAAAATGAACTCACCCTGTATAGGGCTATACAATTGTGTGATTGGCAAATGAATTAGGTTGCGTTGAAACCCATCAATTTTTTCAAATCAAAATGTTTGTGTGTTTGTTTAAAATTTGTTTAATTACAGCCCCTGGGAACATCAGTTGACATGTTCCAATTACCTATCTACTAATACTTCGCCCTCCGTAAACATTAATCCTATAACATTGGAGACGCAAAATGAGAGCAGTGACAGTACCAATAATAAATACGTGCAAGCTTACAGTAAGGATGAAACTAAGCTCGAAGATAATCTTAATACGCTTTTGATGTCGCAAATTAAAACAGAATTGTCTGCTTTTAAAGTGCATATGTTAGAAACTTCAGTATCAACACCAGCAAGTGTAACAAATACTGTCAATGAGAGTAAACCAAATTATATAGTACCATTACAAGAAAGCACATCGACCACTGTGCCCATCGATAAATTGTACGAAAAGAATACTGTTGGCACAAGTGCATTGAAAGCTATTGCTGACCGAGAATCCACCGATCCTCTAAATGAGGTAAAAGAAGTCCAAATAGAACTGATAAAGCCCCAGACTTGTAGAAGCAGTAGCTTACAAATTGGACTTATGACTGCTAATATGGTAGAACAGCTAAAAATTATAGAAAATAATGCTGAACCAAGTAGCAGCAAGGATCTTCAGGGTGATTCACATACGGCATTGTTAGTTGAGATTTCTGTGGCCTGCCAATCTGTTGTTGATAATAGGTTGGATGTGGAAGGCCATGGGTTTGAAAACGTTGAAGCAGAGTTATCGCCTACTACCGAGGAGTACCAGGAAGGTATGCATTTTGGAGATGCCAGTAAGGATGCCGACTATGAATATGATATTATGGATTCCAAGAGGAATAAATGTTATGTACCGCCAGCGCCGACTCCGGCTCCGTCTATGGCTCCACTCGCTGTATTGGATGTTGATACAGTGGAAGATGACCTTTTGATGAAACTGTGCAAAGTGATGGACTGGGAAATGAAGAAGAACTCCGGCGACGCAAAACACGCAATTTGGAGGGGAAAAAAAAATCCTTTCGATGAGAACGAAACACAAAATGAGATAGCAGGTACCTCAACCCAAACAAATACTAACGAATTGGAACACAATGCTATATGCCCTTGGGAAGATGAGTAAGTTATTCTTGGGAATCTCTATCGATTTCTCTAATAAACGTCTCAATTCAATATCCACAGAAACGTGAGCACCAGTGACGGAACTTTTGTTAAGACATATGCTACGCTAGGATATTTATGAATAAAGCACAATATTTTAAATTTCGTGATTAATAATTTGCTAAGGAAACGAGCATCGCACAAAATTGGAGTATTTTTTCTATTAGTATATGATAAACTTACCTACTTATCATATAGTATTATGTATGTTTTAAAAAAGTAAACAAGCATGTCATTCTGTAATAGGATAATCCGGTATGCAAAGTAACAATATTAAATGAACATTAAATTAATATTTAATATAAATATTAATCGTTATTCAGTGTACATAAAAATGTCTATACATATGTATGTATATCGACGAAAGCATCGTATTTTGAAAACTTTCATTTTATACTCAGATTATGTGTAGTTTAACGTTCTTATTAACAACATGAAATAACTGCGCAGCGAAACAACAATAATAAAAAATAAAAAGACCTTGTAAATAACGAATTTAAACATTTATATATATATGTATATATATATATGTAGCCTTACCGACTTGTTTTTATACCCTTGCAGAGGGTATATTAATTTTAGCCAGAAGTTTGCAACGCATCTTAGGAGACATCTCCAACCCTATAAAGTATACATATTTCGAATCAGCATCAACAGAGGAATCGGAAAATCTATGTCCGTCAGTCCGTCCGTTCGTACGTCTGTTGCAACGCAAACTAGTCTCTCAGTGTTTGAGCTATCTTCATGAAACTTGGCTCACAAGATTCTTATTTCTGCTCTCTTTAAATAAGTCAGAACGGGCAAGATCGGACCGATATATCGTATAGCTTCATGGAACCTATCGGCCGATTTTCGTTATATTTCAAGATATAGCTATCAGGCTTACCACATCCAAATCTAAGTGTGTCCTTAATAATAAAGTTTCATCAAAATCGAACTTTTATAACTTATAACGATCAACGATCGGCATAATGAAGGTACCTGTTGCAATTTTATGAAAATCTGAGTACTATTACATATAGCTGTGTACAACTGCAAGGGTATAAAACCTTCGGCAAGGTAAAACCTTCCGAAGGTAGCCTTGCTTTCTTGTTCACATTAATATTGGCGATGCTGCTTCTGTTAATGTTGATGATGATAAGGTTGCTTATAATGGTGGTGATAAAAATGGCTGGTCGATCGATACAACGATATTTTGGAATTCCGACCATTGAAAAGAACATAGTATATTATGTTTTGATCTGAATTCCTACGGTCAATCGTAAGGCGGTGTGACGTTCAACGCATCGTGTCGTAATGTAAGAAAACATTTGCTGCGTCGTGTAGTTGTCTAAATACGAATGATTTAAAGTATCAGGGATGGGGTTTCCGTTGAGCGATTGTTCATTGTGGCGAAAATTCTTTGACAGTATGAAAAAGTATTCCAGCTTCGCTGCGGGACGTTCTCTTCGCTCACTCGACCCTGTTTCGCAAATGTTAAATAAAAGCAAAGCCAACTTCGACACGCCGAAATTAACATACCCTTGCAGAGATTTCTCATTGAAACAACATATGGATGCAGTTTGTTATTTGATATATTAACAAATAAATAATATAATCACTTTTCATTGCCTAGTGAACGGACGTGTTTTTTTTGTGCGCTTCGATTTTTCGGGTTTTTTATTAAAAACAACCGGTGTTTTCACTTGAATTAATTTAAAACCCGAAGTTTTAACTATAGCCCGTTCACGACGCGTGTGCATGCTCTTTAAATTAGTCAAACTAATCTGTGTTTGCTAATTTTAGATTTTATTTTTAGCCCATGGATTTTAAACAAGTGGGTAGGGCTACAGTCGAACGCCCGACAGTAGGATACCCTTCTCCCAATTTTTAAAATCCGTTACAAACGTGTAACCACACTCATCATTTCAAACAGAAATTTTGCACAAATACTTCTACTATATATAGCTTTCTCGCTCACACTCACACAGCGACGCACGTTAAGAGTGACGTCGACGTCGGCGTCAACGACTGAAAGCAGCACGCAGGTTACAATCCTGTGGCCGGGGAGGAAAGCTTTCAAGAAAACAACTGAGTAGTTCTGGGTATGAAACTAGAATGATTTCTTTATTACAAAAGTTGTATGTTTTTGGCAAATGTCTATTCGGCCGAGTTCGTGTTGGCGATCTTCGTTGAATCTCCTCGGCTCTGAGTTTTTGTTGCCGGGTCGGTGTTGTTTCCCTGTGGCCGGGGAGAGGGGCATGTTAACTCCTCCCCCAGTCCGAAGAGAAGGCCATAAGGGGAATGGCCGGATCGGAGAAAGGTGATTAGGCGACGTGTTGTTGGTGTATGCCACGAACTCCGACGACATTTTGAATTTAACAGTTTTTAAAAATGGGTATCTTAATGTTAAACATGAGTGTTGTTTTTATAAACGTTACATCTTATACTAAAGTTACACTTTGTTTACTTAATATATATCTTATATTATTTTTTGTTCCTTATGAAATAACACTTTAGGGAAATGTTTAGTTTATTGGCTAATGGCTACTACTTTGTTTATATAATCAGACAGTGTCTATATTGTAGCTTATCCTATTTTATAATGAATAAGTGTTATTTATGACTTCCCTAAGTTCGTTAAAGAAAAATTTTTGTGCCTTTTCAGATTTTTTTTTATCGTAGATTGTTTCTTGTTAATGTGGGCTTTTATGTTACTTAGTTTGACTATAATATTGAATAGTGCTTGTCTATCTTATGTTTCTTCCACTGTTTTCTTAACTGTTTTTCTAATTTTTTGTTTGTGTAACTTTTGACCTTTGGTTGTTAGGAAAGTGACGCCTTTGTCTCTATCTACTTTGTGTAGTGAAAATCTCGGTGCTATCTTGTTTCTACGGTTTTCTTTTCTAAATATTTTATCATTTGGCTCGACTTGGATTGGTGTATCTCTGTCCTTGTTTAAATTAGCCAATCTTCTTTCTGTGGCTTCTAGAAGAAGTTTAATTCAATCTGTCCCTACTCGTATTCTTTCTCGATTGTCTCTGGCCTTTAATACCTAATGGCTGACCTAAGTGGGTCCTTTAATCCAACAAAGAAAGTATTCAGGCAGAATCTGTCGTATTGGTCACGTTTGGCCGCGATAGACTGTCCACTAGGGTCGAGTGACATTAATTCGTTTCTTCTTTTTGCGGTTGAGTAATACAATTTCCTCATAGTGAGTCCGTCCGGAAAATTGTCTAGCTCTCTAACAAGCATTTCTTCTGTTTTCTTGCTAGAGTATAGTCGCTTGAGGTTTGCTTTGATGTCATACCAACTAAGGAGTACATCGCAGACATTCAGCGTTTCGTCTGCCCTGCCTTTAATTTTGTCACAGATAGTTCCAAGTAAGTACTGTCCGCATGTTACTTGGTCCACTGATGAGGCTAACGAAAGGAGTTGATCTACTCTGTCTATAAATCTATCAAGATTGTCAGGTGGGCCTTCGTAGGTTGGTAGTTGATGTACAAGGGTTAGTAGTTGTTGTAGATTAAGGTTTGTGTTTATTGAAGAATTGCTAACGGTGGGACTTAGTGGCCCTGATGCGTTACCGGAATCCATAGCGTTGGTGGGATTATTGTTTTGGGATGGAACCGACTGGTCTTTCTCTTTTGTTCCTGTTTCTTCCCTTATCTCAGATAGACCTGATCCGCTCCTTAACCCTAATCTGCCCCTAACTGTGTTACTGGTGTTGGCTTTTTTCCTTAACATTTACGTGTATTGTATTTTTGTTTGCAAATAATGTGCATGTGTTTATAAAATAGTAATAATATGTCAGGTGTAAATAGGTATATTAATAATATGTATGTGTTTTTTGTTCTTTTTTTTTTGCATAGGGAAAATTTTGAGTGTTTGTTTGGTTTGTATTGTTTTCGTTTGTATATTAATGTAGTAAAATATTGTATTATATTATGTGTATCTATGTTTAAGTGTGTATTATAATATATGTGTATAAAAGAGAACCTGTATGTGTGTGTCTGTTACGCAGTTTTCTATTTTCCTTGTTTCCCGGGGTTTAGTATTAATTGTATGTCATTCGTTAGTGCTGCTGTGCTTCCTTCCACCTTTGTAGCTTTTTTTTTATGTTTTCGACTTTAACTGTAATGCATAAATTAAATAAGTATTCAATAGAGTGTATTTTAGAGGTAAGTGAACATGTGACAACAATAGACGTTAAGTTGTTTGAGGATTGTTTTGTTGTTTTCTAATATTTTTCTTGTTATACCCTTCGACAATTGAAAATGGTCAAAAAAAGGGTATATTAACTTTGTGCAATGTATGTAACAGGCATAAAGAGGCGTGGCAGACCCCATAAAGTATATATATTCTTGCTCAGGATCACTAGCCGAGTCGATTGAGCCATGTCTGTCTGTCCGTCTGTCTGTTGAGACAACGGATCTTTGTTACTAAAAGAGCTAGAGACACCAAATTTGGCATGGAGGTTCCCATATTTCCCAAGCAGATGAAGTTTATTTCAAATGTTTGATGCCACGCCCACCGCCCCCGCAAATCGGTAATTTATGATTATTAAGTAAAGTATTAAACTTAAAGTTCTGCTTTGGTGTGTATAAAGCTGAATGCAATATAAACATATTCTCCAAATTATAATCCGATCGGTTCAATGACACAGAAGTTATTCAAGTCAACGTTTTCAATACGAATGTACGAGTAGCAGCCTGCGCGCTTCTTTGAGCAATTGACGTCGACGTCGACGTTGCGTCGTGTCGCTTTACTCTTTACGCGCGTCGCTGTATGAGTGCGAGCGAGTAAGCTATATGTAGTGTAGTTACATGTTTGTAACAGATTTAGAAAATGGGGAGAAGGGTATCTAACTGTCGAGCGCTCGACTGTAGCCTTACCCACTTGTTATACCCTTGCAGAGGGTATATTAATTTTAGCCAGAAGTTTGCAACGCACCTTAGGAGACATCTCCGACCCTATAAAGTATATATATTCTGAATCAGCATAAACAGAGGTGTCCAAAAATGGATGTCCGTCCGTCCGTCCGTCCGTCCGTCCGTCCGTCCGTCCGTCCGTCCGTCCGTCCGTCCGTCCGTCCGTCCGTCTGTTGCAACGCAAACTAGTCTCTCAGTTTTTGAGCTATCGTCATGAAACTTGGCATATAAGCTTCTTATTGCTGCGAGCTGTAAATAAGTCGGAACGAGCCAGATCGGACCGATATATCGTATAGCTGTCATAGAAACTATCGGCCGATTTTTGTTGTTTTTCAAGATATTGCAACATGATTTGGCAAATCTTATTCTTATTACGTTCCTAATGTGCTGTCAAAATTGTATCAAAATCGGACCACTATAACATATAGCTGCCATAGGAACAATCGGCTGAAATTAGGGTTTTTGTATGCAAACCTGTTTTGTTCTTGGAAATACAGCACATTATCAATACTTTTTAATGTTATACAGTAACCCGTCCTTAGTTTTTCCATTTAAATATCTCAGACGTTTATATTCTATAGCTGTTATAGGAACAATCAGTCAGTCCGTCTGTCTGTTGCAACGCAAATTAGTCCCCCAGTTACTGAGCTATCTTCATAAAAGTTGGCTCACAAGCTTCTTATTTCTGCCTTCATTAAATAAGTCGGAACGGGCCAGATCGGACTGATATATCGTACAGCTGTCATGGAGCCTATCGGTCGATTTTCGTTATATTTCAAGATATAGCTATCAGGCTTACCATATCCAAATCTAAGTATGTCCTTAATAATAAAGTTTCATCAAAATCGAAGTTTTATAACTTATAACGATCAACGATCGGCCTAATGAAGGTACCTGTTGCAATTTTATGAAAATCTGAGTCTATTATATATAGCTGTGTACAACTGCAAGGGTATAAAACCTTCGGCAAGCCGAAGGTAGCCTTGCTTTCTTGTTTTTCAATTATATGTACTAAAGTTATTTGCACTGATCATTATTGCAATTTTATAGTAGATTCATAGAAGGTGCAGTGGCCGAGTGGATGTGGTCGTCGACTGTGAAGCGAATGGGTACGGGCTCGAATCCTACTCGGTCGGGTTCGATTCTAGTGGGTTTTTTAAAATTTTCTTTTTTCAAGTATTTAAAATATTTTAAGTTAAGTATTTAATGCATTTGATTAAAAGGAATTTTATGGGAAGTAAGTTGGTATTAGTTTTTGTCTTGTACGATAAGACATATGCATTTCATTTCCTAGTGAACGGACGTGTTTTTTTTTTGCGCTTCGACTTTTCGGCTTTTTTTTATTAAAAACAACCGGTGTTTTCACTTTAATTAACTTTAATCTCAAAGTTAAACTTTAGCCCGTTCACGACGCGTGTGCATGCTTCTGTAAATTAGTCAAACTAATCTGTGTTTGCTAATTTTAGATTATATTTTTTATTCTGTTTTGTGCATCGGTTCTGCATAGTTTGGTGCATTTCGTTCTATCTATTCTCTTTTCGGTAAGCGACGTAATTGTTAGTGTTGTTTGTCACCGCTAATTTTTGTCTCTCCTTACCTCTCCTAATTCTTTGAGCGTGCCTAAGCTGCTCTCACGCTTTGCCGCTCTAGCACTTGTCTTTTTCTCTGCTCTCTGCCCTTTACGCGCGTTAATTTCTCTCTTGCGCTCATCCCTTTTCTTGTTTTGGTTTTGTTTTCTTTTTGGCTGATTTTGTTTTTACAGTAGGTGTTCCCTATAATGGACGTTTTGATTTGCTTCAAGAAATCCTGCCTTAAGCAGGTAACTGCCGCCCAGGCAAGCATCTCGTGTTGGCTATGTGACAACGTAGTACACGCGAAGTGTGCTGGATATACTGGCCCGACGGCTGACGCCGTAGCCAAGCGCACTGGGTTGCGTTATTGCTGTGATGTGTGTAGGGAGGTGGAGAACGAAATGTGTTCGTTTATGCGTGAAACGAAGACTGGATTTAGGGAACTGTTTGGAAGTTTTCGCAAACTTCTGACCAGTTCTCTGCGCTTGATTCGTCTTTCAATAACCTTAAGTTATTGAATGAATCACCAAAGCGTAAAAAATCCACACGACATCAAAAGGCTTTAGTTAGCGCCACCCATCTCCCTCTAATTGACCAGCCAAGCACGCCAGTGACCCAGCCGTTAATTTCGTTTACCAATCCCCCAATAGTAACGAGGTCTTCGGCTCAATCGGTTTCGCTTCCTGATAATGTCATTGAGTTTGTGCAACCTGTGACGCCCATAATTTCCGACAAGTCCGCTGTGTTATCGTTGCCCGTGCCTCAGTTAATAGTCTTACCTATGAGAAACTATGCTCTGGAGTTATACCTGAGGCGCCTAAAAAGATTCTAGGTGTTCCACAAAGGAAACAAATTTTTGTTTCCAGGCTTGCCCCTGACCTCACATCAAATGATGTAACAGCCTATATTCAAGGCAAAATTCATTCCTTGGATATTAAAGTGGAAAAATTTATATTTTCTTATGAGAGGGACATATCATCCTTCAAAATAAGTGTCCCCAACGAACTCCTGGGCATTATATGCTCGTCTCAATTTTGGTCGGAGCATGTAATGGTCAAAGAGTTCGAAACAAAGAAGAAGAAAAATCGCCCACCGATTAATCTTCCTTTGCCGTCTCTAGTCTCAGCCCAAACAAAAACAACATTAAACAAAAAAACTAATATGCTCCTTAACTCTTTCATATCAAAATGTTAGAGGTCTATGTACTAAACTTTCAACTTTATATATTAACAGTCTTTCTTTTTCTTCTCAAATTGTTGTGTTTACTGAGACTTGGTTAAAACCGGATATCCTAAACTCCGAAGTCTTTCCAAGTAAGTTCACAACCTACAGGTGTGATCGACCTGACCGTCGTGGTGGTGGAGTCCTTATTGCAGTCGATTCCACTATCAATTCGGAACTTTTACTGCCGGAGATTCAACTTGGTATTGAATTCCTCTGTGTAAAATTACACTTTCCCGGTTTTTCTCATTATATAACCTGTTCCTATATTCCGCCGTCATCGGATGTATCTGTCTATTTGCAACATTTGTCTGCAATAAAGACTATATTTAATCTGTTATCAGACAGAGATCATCTTTCAGTTCTTGGGGACTTTAATATCCCTGATTGTAATTGGACAACAAGTGTTGACTCAAATTCTCTGCTGCCCTTACGGCACCACGACCTTTTTGACGGTCTGTATGATATGTCATTGTCACAGGTCAATCATATCTTAAACTGTAGTAACAGATCGTTAGACTTATGCTTTGTCTCCGATCCATCTAGAGTGAATTTAGTCAAGACTCAACCACTTTCTTTCCCAGAAGATCCTTACCATCCTACTCTGGAAGTGTCTTTTGATTTTGGGGCTTGTATGGATAAACCTGAAAAATTGTGTAAACGCGTACGCTGCTTTAGGAAAGCAGATTTTAATTTATTAAACTCTTTTATTTCCCAATTTGATTGGTCGGAATTGTATGTGTCTACTGATATATCAGTAGCGACCAATATTTTTTACAAAACTATCTATTCATTCTTTGATATTTGCGTTCCGTGCTTTTATTCATCATCCTCGAGTAAGCCGCCATGGTTTACAAGAGAGTTGTCACGGTTAAAAAATTTAAAGTCAAGCCTTCACAAAAAATTTAAATGTAGTAACTCGCCCTTAGCCTTTTCACGCTACTTAAGCGCGCGGTCAGACTTTACAGTCTTAAACGCGAAATGTTATAAAAACTATTTAGCTCGTTGTAAGGTTCAGTTCATTCAGAACCCCAAACAGTTTTATAGTTTTGTTAACACGAAGCGTAAGTGTTCCGCTTTTCCTACAAACTTAACGTTTGAAAATGCTAATGCAAATACCGACCAAACCATGGCCGATCTGTTTGCAAAGTTTTTTCAAACGACTTATTCACCTTCTACACATACTACTCACTTTTACCCATACAACATTCCAAGTTCGAATGGTATCTTCTCCCCCTTTCTAAACGAAAGCTCCCTTGTCAAGGATCTTCATTTAGTTAAGCCAGTTTTTTCACCAGGCCCTGACGGTGTTCCCGCTTGTATACTTCGGTTCTGTGCCAACTCCTTAAGTAAGCCTTTGCTCAAACTATTTTCGCTGTCCTTAGAAACTTCACTCGTTCCTTCCATTTGGAAGGAATCTTCGAGAATGTTATAACTCCTCACTTGCAACACTTATGCAGATCCGTTATTTCACCTTTTCAACACGGATTTATTAAACGACGTTCAGCTACGACAAATTTGCTTGAGCTGACATCCTTTGTGGTAAAAAGATTTCAGGAAAATCTTCAAACTGATGTCATTTATACTGATTTCAGTAAAGCTTTTGACTCAGTTAATCATTCCCTTCTGGCACATAAGCTTGACCTTCTAGGTTTTTCACCTAAATTACTTAGTTGGATTGTAAGCTATCTGACTGACAGAACTCAAAGAGTCCTTTTTAAAACCAGCCTCTCAATTCCAGTTCATGTAAAGAGTATAAAATAATAATACTCTTTGCTTCATGCCACATCTGGCGTTCCTCAAGGGAGTCATCTCGGCTCCCTACTTTTAACGTTTTTCATCAATGACCTGCCTCTGGTCATACGTAACTCTCGTACTCTCATGTACGCGGATGATGTAAAGCTTTGTTATCAATTTAAAGAAGACCACTGTCACTCACACTTACAAGCCGACCTAAATAGTTTTCATTCGTGGTGTTGTGCCAATTTTTTAAACCTGAACAGCTCTAAATGCAAGCTGATGACATTCTCTCGAGCCAGTCCAATGTATACTTCTTACTCTCTTTGTGGGTGTGTCTTGGAAAGAATCACCCTAGTTGATGATTTGGGGGTTCGTTTGGACCGAAAACTAAAGTTTTCCAATCATATTTATAATATGGTCAATAAAGCCATGCGTGTCCTAGGCTTTATTAAGAGATGGTCTAAGGAATTTGACGATGCTTATCTAAAAAAGACCCTCTACATTTCACTTGTTCGTCCTATTATTGAATAATATATGGTTCATGCGTATGGTGTCCCCAGTACACTATTCATAAAGAACGCATCGAGTCCGTACAAAAGAACTTTTTACTGTTTGCGTTACGTGGCCTTAACTGGGATGAAAATTTAAGACTGCCTTCCTATAAAAATAGACTCTTATTATTAAATTTGCCTTCCCTAACTAATCGCAGAACCATGCTAGGGGTACTATTTATTAACAACCTTATGCAAGGTGACATTGACAGTGAAGCCCTTGTAAGGCAGGTACACTTCTCTGTCCCTTGCAGAAGTACTCGTAATTACCTTCCACTAACTCTTCCTTATTGTAGATCGAACTATGCACTGCACGATCCGTTCAGGGTATTATGTTCGGACTACAATAAACTTCAACACGTCATAGCTGGCACTAACTCTATTGCTACTATGAAGTCTTTAATTCTTCTCTATCTAGCACGTAATTAGTAATATTATTTCCTCGATATTCTTTTTATTATTTATTTTATTTTGCATGCATATTCTATCTCCTATCCGCGTTTTCTGTCTTTATCGCGTTAATTTCTGCTCGCGTGTCTATTCGCATTTTTACCGCGTTTCCGTGTCGTCCGTTACGCGACGGTGCCTCTCGGTCGGTTAGGCGGGAGGTGGACTTCGCCTCGGTTCCGCGCGAGTCACCAGCCCGGCACCGACAGCTGCCATTCCCCCCTTGAAACCCCCTCATGCCTTCACACAGACCTAACGCAGCGACTAGCGAAGTCTTACATCAACAGCCGCTCTTCTGCTCAAATCATCTATTTCACCACATTTGAGTAACGGCCAGTATATGAGTTGCCGCTTGTTTGGGCTACAAAATAGTCGCTGATACGCTACAGACGCAATATACGAACATATTGGCCGGACTCAACACAATCGACGCTCACAGCAACGGTACGTCGGTGCCCAGATCATGATGCGCCGACGATCAGCCGCGCCGGACCGGCGTCTTCCGATGAAGCGTAAGGCAGAGCAATGCGACATTGAGCTGCGCGACAATTCCACGCAACAACATATGCTGCCGAAATTATAAGTTAGCCATTAAGAACAAAATTAAAAAAAATCACTTCTGTCTTGACTTCCGAACCGTACGGTCGCATTATTGCACATATCGAGGAAAACTTATTTCACCACATAAGAAGATACAAAGAAAGCACAATTAACTCCCTCAACCCTCCTCAACAAGTCCACCGCTCACGAGTGGTAACTCGCGCAACAAGCCTCGGCTTGGTGTCGTTGGACCACTTGCTAACACATTCATTGTATTCAACGTCCAAAAAAAAAATAAGTAAATATTTTCATGCAAAGTCTATTTTTGTCCGATTATTCTTATGACATCTATATGTATGGTGGTTCGAATAGGATAGAAATTTTACAGAAATAATATTTTAATTGATAAACATCAATGAGGCTTAGTAACGCTATATTAAAAACAAGAAAGCAAGGCTACCTTCGGCTTGCCGAAGGTTTTATACCCTTGCAGTAGTACACAGCTATATGTAATAGTACTCAGATTTTCATAAAATTGCAAGAGGAACCTTTATTAGGCCGATCGTTGATCGCTATAATCGATTCATCGATTTTGATGAAACTTTATTATTAAGGACATACTTAGATTTGGATGTGGTAAGCCTGATAGCTATATCTTGAAATATAACGAAAATCGACCGATAGGCTCCATGACAGCTGTACGATATATCAGTCCGATCTGGCCCGTTCCGACTTATTTAATGAAGGCAGAAATAAGAAGCTTGTGAGCCAACTTTTATGAAGATAGCTCAGTAACTGGGGGACTAATTTGCGTTGCAACAGACAGACGGACTGACTGATTGTTCCTATAACAGCTATAGAATATAAACGTCTGAGATATTTACATGGAAAAACTAAGGACGGGGTACTGTATAACATTAAAAAGTATTGATAATGTGCGGTATTTCCAAGAACAAAACAGGTTTGCATACAAAAACCCTAATTTCAGCCGATTGTTCCTATGGCAGCTATCTGTTATAGTGGTCCGATTTTAATACAATTTTGACAGCACATTAGGAACGTAATAAGAATAAGATTTGTCAAATCTTGTTGCAATATCTTGAAAAACAACAAAAATCGGCCGATAGTTTCTATGACAGCTATACGATATATCGGTCCGATCTGGCGTGTTCCGACTTATTTATAGCGTACAGCAATAAGAAGCTTGTATGCCCAGTTTCATGAAGATAGCTCAAAAACTAAGAGACTAGTTTGCGTTGCAACAGACGGACGGACGGACGGACATCCATTTTTGGACTCCTCTGTTTATGCTGATTCAGAATATATATACTTTATAGGGTCGGAGATGTCTCCTAAGGTGCGTTGCAAACTTCTGGCTAAAATTAATATACCCTCTGCAAGGGTATAACAAACGAAAATCGGCCGATTGGTAGGTCCGATCTGGCTCGTTCCGGATTATATACAGCCTGCACCAATAACCAGAATATCTACCAAATTAAGATAGCTCTAAAACTGAGAATCTAGTTTACATTGCAGCAGATCAAAAAACGGACGGACAAACTGAGAATGCTATGTCTATGAACTCCCCTATCAATGCTGTTTAAAAATAAATATAGCTTAAGAAGTCGGAGATGTCTCCAAAGTACGTTGCAAACTTATGGCCAAAATGAACTCACCCTGTATAGGGCTATACAATTGTGTGATTGGCAAATGAATTAGGTTGCGTTGAAACCCATCAATTTTTTTCAAATCAAAATGTTTGTGTGTTTGTTTAAAATTTGTTTAATTACAGCCCCTGGGAACATCAGTTGACATGTTCCAATTACCTATCTACTAATACTTCGCCCTCCGTAAACATTAATCCTATAACATTGGAGACGCAAAATGAGAGCAGTGACAGTACCAATAATAAATACGTGCAAGCTTACAGTAAGGATGAAACTAAGCTCGAAGATAATCTTAATACGCTTTTGATGTCGCAAATTAAAACAGAATTGTCTGCTTTTAAAGTGCATATGTTAGAAACTTCAGTATCAACACCAGCAAGTGTAACAAATACTGTCAATGAGAGTAAACCAAATTATATAGTACCATTACAAGAAAGCACATCGACCACTGTGCCCATCGATAAATTGTACGAAAAGAATACTGTTGGCACAAGTGCATTGAAAGCTATTGCTGACCGAGAATCCACCGATCCTCTAAATGAGGTAAAAGAAGTCCAAATAGAACTGATAAAGCCCCAGACTTGTAGAAGCAGTAGCTTACAAATTGGACTTATGACTGCTAATATGGTAGAACAGCTAAAAATTATAGAAAATAATGCTGAACCAAGTAGCAGCAAGGATCTTCAGGGTGATTCACATACGGCATTGTTAGTTGAGATTTCTGTGGCCTGCCAATCTGTTGTTGATAATAGGTTGGATGTGGAAGGCCATGGGTTTGAAAACGTTGAAGCAGAGTTATCGCCTACTACCGAGGAGTACCAGGAAGGTATGCATTTTGGAGATGCCAGTAAGGATGCCGACTATGAATATGATATTATGGATTCCAAGAGGAATAAATGTTATGTACCGCCAGCGCCGACTCCGGCTCCGTCTATGGCTCCACTCGCTGTATTGGATGTTGATACAGTGGAAGATGACCTTTTTGATGAAACTGTGCAAAGTGATGGACTGGGAAATGAAGAAGAACTCCGGCGACGCAAAACACGCAATTTGGAGGGGAAAAAAAATCCTTTCGATGAGAACGAAACACAAAATGAGATAGCAGGTACCTCAACCCAAACAAATACTAACGAATTGGAACACAATGCTATATGCCCTTGGGAAGATGAGTAAGTTATTCTTGGGAATCTCTATCGATTTCTCTAATAAACGTCTCAATTCAATATCCACAGAAACGTGAGCACCAGTGACGGAACTTTTGTTAAGACATATGCTACGCTAGGATATTTATGAATAAAGCACAATATTTTAAATTTAGTGATTAATAATTTGCTAAGGAAACGAGCATCGCACAAAATTGGAGTATTTTTTCTATTAGTATATGATAAACTTACCTACTTATCATATAGTATTATGTATGTTTTAAAAAAGTAAACAAGCATGTCATTCTGTAATAGGATAATCCGGTATGCAAAGTAACAATATTAAATGAACATTAAATTAATATTTAATATAAATATTAATCGTTATTCAGTGTACATAAAAATGTCTATACATATGTATGTATATCGACGAAAGCATCGTATTTTGAAAACTTTCATTTTATACTCAGATTATGTGTAGTTTAACGTTCTTATTAACAACATGAAATAACTGCGCAGCGAAACAACAATAATAAAAAATAAAAAGACCTTGTAAATAACGAATTTAAACATTTATATATATATGTATATATATATATGTAGCCTTACCGACTTGTTTTTATACCCTTGCAGAGGGTATATTAATTTTAGGCAGAAGTTTGCAACGCACCTTAGGAGACATCTCCGACCCTGTAAAGTATATATATTCTGAATCAGCATAAACAGAGGAGTCCAAAAATGGATGTCCGTCTGTCCGTCCGTCCGTCCGTCCGTCCGTCCGTCCGTCCGTCCGTCCGTCCGTCCGTCCGTCCGTCCGTCCGTCCGTCCGTCTGTGTCAACGCAAACTAGTCTCTCAGTTTTTGAGCTATCTTGAAATGAAACTTGGCATACAAGCTTCTTATTGCTGCGCGCTGTAAATAAGTCGGAACGAGCCAGATCGGACCGATATATCGTATAGCTGTCATAGAAACTATCGGCCGATTTTTGTTGTTTTTCAAGATATTGCAACAAGATTTGACAAATCTTATTCTTATTACGTTCCTAATGTGCTGCCAAAATTGTATCAAAATCGGACCACTATAACATATAGCTGCCATAGGAACAATCGGCTGAAATTAGGATTTTTGTATGCAAACCTGTTTTGTTCTTGGAAATACAGCACATTATCAATACTTTTTAATGTTATACAGTAACCCGTCCTTAGTTTTTCCATGTAAATATCTCAGACATTTATATTCTATAGCTGTTATAGGAACAATCAGTCAGTCCGTCTGTCTGTTGCAACGCAAATTAGTCTCCCAGTTATTGAGCTATCTTCATAAAAGTTGGCTCACAAGCTTCTTATTTCTGCCTTCATTAAATAAGTCGGAACGGGCCAGATCGGACTGATATATCGTACAGCTGTCATGGAGCCTATCGGTCGATTTTCGTTATATTTCAAGATATAGCTATCAGGCTTACCACATCCAAATCTAAGTATGTCCTTAATAATAAAGTTTCATCAAAATCGAAGTTTTATAACTTATAACGATCAACGATCGGCCGAATGAAGGTACCTGTTGCAATTTTATGAAAATCTGAGTACTATTACATATAGATGTGTACAACTGCAAGGGTACAAAACCTTCGGCAAGCCGAAGGTAGCCTTGCTTTCTTGTTATTAGTTGTTTTTGATTCAGCCGATGGTTATATGCAATCTGGAACTGCTGGTTATTCTGATGGATATCGGATCCAGACCGATTCCATATAGCTATCCGAGTTCGATAATCTTCGATTCAGAGGATTATCAGTGGCATTCGATGGTGGAATATAAGGCGTGGAATTATCGGTTAATATCGGTTCGATACCTCATCTTAGCTCCATCGAACAAACACCTCGACTCGTGATGGCTGAGATTATTTGTGCTGGACAGATTCGGCACGATCCTCAGCATCTGATTAGAGCTTCACGCAGTTTATTTTTATTAACGTAGTTTCAGTAATCGGAACTACTTCTAATGAACGATCACATCACAAAATTGCTGTTATGTTACCTTACCTTAGGTAAGCCCTCTAATCTTGAATGAATATTATATTATATCATTAAATCATATCGTGACATAACGTTAGGATTCATTATATACATTTTTCACATCCTTGAGTTTGTCGTATTAAAATATACATATATAGTGTTTTGTGTGTACAATTGCAACTACCTTGTAGCTTGTGGGATACCTTTATCGTAGTCCCTCGGACATTTAGGAGCACATAAGTTTTTATATTAACCGGGGTTGGAACCGAGTAGTTTTGACCAACTTCATCATTTTTTGGGATTTTATTATGGCGGCAAAACGGGTTAACGAGAGAGTGGGGGACCTGATGAACATTGCGATGGACTGTACTATTTGCAATGACACCAGTCAGGACCTCATCGAGACAACTTGCAGACACCATTTCCATCGATCTTGTCTGTCTGGTTGGCTCGACTCTAACGAATCCTGTCCGATCTGCCGTGCTCGAAGGCCATCCTGACTGCTGCAGTTGACCGCAGGGCTTCCTTGAACCCGCCAACTGAGCAACGCCCCGGCTCATCCGGGAGCAATTCCAAAGAGCCGCGTAAATACCCGTTCTCAGGGGCGTGGCATGACCCAGGCCAGCTCCTCACTCCCACTTCCAACTCGGGGAAACACCCGACGGGAGACTAAAGCCCCTGAATCATCTGCGGTCGCAGAAGAGCGAATCAATAGACTCATCTCTAGCTCGATGGCGAGTTATAGAGAAAGCATGACGGCAGTGGTTGCCGAACAGATCTCCGCAGCGTTTCGCAATCTTAATGTGGCCCAATCTATTCGAGAAGCTCGAGATGATCCTCGTTATGAGGAAGAGGGCGAGGCAGCACCAGCGTTTCGTCGTCAGAGCAACGCGTCGAGGCCTGAGGATGGTTTAGGTGGAAGGCAGCACGGAGCTCGTGTTTCTTTCGGCTATTCAGAGATTGATCGCCCAGATAGGATCTCAAACACCATCTCGAACTGGCGCATTAAGTTTACGGGATCACCCAATGACCTTCCTCTCGAAGACTTTATATTTCGAGTCAATTGCATGACCACCCAGAGCCTTAACGGCAACTTTTCATTGTTGTCCCAATTTGCTCATCTTTCGTTCTCTGGCCCAGCACTCGCGTTTTACTGGAGAGTGCATCGCACGGTCCACGATCTAGACTGGTACAAGCTATGTAGTCGCCTGCAAGAGCGGTACCAGGACCAGAGAACGGACAGGGACATCAAGGATGCTATGCGTCGTCGTAAGCAAGGTAGCAACGAAAGCTTCGACGATTTTCTAGATGCCATGTTGGCTATCGCTGATTCCCTCCGAGAACCTATGTCGGATTGCGAGATCGCGGTTGAAGTTCGTTACAATTTGCGTTCGGAGCTGCAACATGAGCTGTTGCATGTAGACACCTCGGATTTGGCCAGTTTGCGTAGGGAATGTCACAGACACGAGGAGTTCTTCCGAAACATTCGTCCCCAATATCGCTCAGCCGTTAAGCGAGGCTTCGTGAATTCTCTTCAGGTGGAAGAGGATTCCGAGCCAGAGTCAAAAGAGGCATCGGAAGCGGATATATGCGCCGTTCGCTCATTCGACAATTCCAAATGCTGGAGTTGCGAGGAGGTAGGGCATCGCTATCATGACTGTCTTCAGCCGAGGCGCGTCTTTTGCTACGGATGTGGGGCGGTGGATGTTTACAGGCCGAATTGTGACAGGAGCAACGCCAAGTCGGAAAACCCGACGCAGGATGCTCGCAGACTTCCGAGAGGCGACATCCGACGCTAATCTCGGAACCTGCAGCGCCACTTTATCCTACCAGACTTTCCATTTCACCAGACATGACCAAAATACCGGATTTGACAATTCCACAGCATTTTAAACCGTATCACGTGCGTCTTCGCGAATATCTGAAGCGAAGAGCTGAGATTTTCAAAGTCGATGCTACCGTTTCAAGTAGATCAAGGTCTGCAACCCGTATGCGTGAATTTTGGCGACGCATACAGGGCTTGAAACGGTATACTATCTCCTCTATCGTCCATCAAAGCGATGACATACGCCCTTTCACCCAAGTTAACGTATTCGGTGAGGATCACCTGGCACTCCTTGATAGCGGTGCTAACAAAAGCGTTATCGGTGGCAAGTTGGCACAGAAGTAAGTAAAGTTGACAAGGGATGTGTGCTCGGCAAGACGAAGAACGTCGTGCACACTGCGGATGGGCAGACGCAGGAGATAGTTGGGTTAATTGCTGTTCCCCTGACGTATCACTCGGTGACAACCGAATTCGAATTTTTAATTGTACCAACCATTAGACAGGAGCTCATTTGCGGAATGGACTTCTGGAAACGATTCAACATCTCCATCGTTCCAGCATCCATAAATGAAGTCTTCTGCAAATCTGATCCCGATTCGCCTCAGCTAGATTTATTTCCATCCTTCGAGAAGAATGGCCTAGGACTGACGACACTCATCCAGCATACTATCGATACAGCAGCCGCAAAGCCAATAAAGCAAAGGTTTTACCCCTTGTCTCCGGCTAAGGAGAGTCTCCTGTGCGCTGAGATCGATAGAATGCTAGCGATGGACGTGATCGAAGAGGCTCCTAGTTCTCCATGGTCTTCTCCAGTCACCTTGCAGATAAAACCTGGCAAGATGAGGTTTTGCTTAGATGCACGGAAGCTGAACGCAGTGACTGTGAGGGATGCGTATCCTATTCCAATCATGGATGGGCTCCTTAGCAGGCTCCCTCCAGTACACTGTATCTCCAAGATAGATCTCAAGGATGCATTTTGGCAGATCTGTCTGGATCAGGACTCCCGTGCGAAGACTGTTTTTACGGTACCCAATAGGCCATTGTACCAATTTAAGCGCAAGCCTTTTGGATTGACCAACGCTCCTAAAACGATGAGTTGCCTGATGGACATCGTGATTCCTTACCAGTTGAAGTCGCACGTCTTAGTCTACTTGAATGATCTTCTGGTGCTTTCTTCCAGTTTTGAAGAGCATCTCATCTATCTGACGGAGGTCGCAACTCAGCTGCGTAAGGCTGGACTGACCATAAACGTCCAGAAGAGTCAGTTTTGTCTCAGGAAGGTGGATTACCTTGGATTCATTGTTGGCGAGAGAACGCTTTAGGTTAATCCGGGCAAGATTCGCGCGGTCGAGGAATTTCCTGTTCCGAAGACGCAGAAGCAGCTTCGCAGGTTTTTAGGAATGACTGGCTGGTATCAGCGGTTTATTCCGAATTATTCAGACGTTATTTTCGCCCTAACGGAGCTTCTGAAAGGCAAGGCATTCCAGTGGAAAGACCGAGCTCAGGAGGCGTTTATTAAGATAAAGGGGTGCTTGTGCTCTGCTTCTTTTCTAGTTCATCCGGACTACGAGAAGCCTTTTGTTCTCCAGTGCGACGCATCCTTGCATGGTGTCGGAGCTGTCTTGGCGCAGTGCTACGAGTCTGGCTGTGAGCGACCCATTGCTTACATGTCCAAGAAGCTGAATAAGGCTCAACGCAACAATACAGTAACCGAACTCGAGTGCTTGGCTGTAGTTCTGGCCATTAAGAAGTTCCGCATGTACGTCGAGGGTCATCCGTTTAAGGTGGTGACAGATCATGCTAGTCTGCGTTGGTTGATGAATCAGCCAGACCTTAGTGGAAGGCTTGCTCGTTGGGCGATCAAGCTGCAAGGGTTCTCCTTCGACATTGAACATCGCAAGGGTAGCAAAAATGTCGTCGTGGACGCGTTATCACGATCCTTTGAGAACACGGATGAATTGTACGCGTTGGATTGCGAAATTCTTCCCGAGATCGACCTCAGTTCAGAAGCATTCAAGTCCGAGGAATACTGTTCGTTGAGAAAAAATGTTCCTAACGGCCAACCTTCCAGATTTTAAGGTAGCCTTTTTCTGCCCATTGTGACATGGCTACGTGCGTTGAGCAGATCCGCCGTAGATTTTTCTGGCCAGGCATGGTGGTGAACGTCAGAGACTACATCCGAAACTGCGAGGTTTGTCAGACAACGAAGTACCCGACCAGTGCACTCAAGCCTCCAATGGGTGCTCGAGTAGTCACCGAACGACCGTTCCAGCGTCTCTATATTGATTTCATCGGTCCGTTTCCGCGTTCGAAGAGGGGGAACATAGAGATTTTCATAATCTTGGATCACTTCTCCAAGTTTACGTTTCTAAAGGCGGTTCGGAAATTCACAGCGAAGATGGTGGTAGACGTTCTGCAGGAGGAAATTTTTCGTGCTTCGGAGTTCCGGAGGTTGTCGCGAGCGATAATGGTACTCAGTTTAAAAGCCATGAGTTCACGACTTTCCTTTCGAAATACGGAGTTCGACACGTCTTCACGGGTGCATATGCTCCACAGTCGAACGCTGCCGAACTAGTAAATCGATCCATTAACGCCGCACTTAGAGCATATGTTCAGGGTGACCAACGGGAGTGGGATGTGGTTCTTAGCTACATTAACGGTTCGTTACGCAAGTCATGGCATCAATCTCTTGGCATGTCACCGTACTTCGTAGTCTTCGAACAGCACATGATTTCGCATGGAAACGACTACCAAGTTCTGAAGAATCTCAGCATGCTAGGCGATTCCAGTGCAAATGTGCCAAGAGCAGACAAGATCGAGCTGATTCGGTCAAAGATTGACGCAAATTTCCTCAAGGCATACGAGCGGAACAAACATACGAGGGTCGTTTGATAAGTCCGTGACTTTTTGAATAAAATATATTTTTTTCGTCAAAGAAGCGTTTTATTTCTCAACATAATCTCCTTTTAGCTCTATACATTTAGTCCAGCGTTTTCAATTTTTTTATTCCTTCCAAATAATAGGTTTTCTCAAGGCCCTCAAAATAGTCGTTTGTTTCTGTGATGACCTCTTCATTTGACCCGAATCTCTTACCGCCGAGCCATTTCTTCATGTTTGGAAACAAAAAATAGTCACAGGGGGCTAAATCTGGAGAATATGCTGGATGGGGTAGCAGTTCGTAGCCCAATTTATGAAATTTTGCCATGCTGACTACACACGTGTGCACCCGTGCATTGTCCTGATGGAACAGCACTTTTTTTCGCCAAATGCGGTCGTTCCTGCTTCAAATCAATATCGAATCTGTCCAAAAGCTCTGAATAATATTCGCCGGTGATCGTTTTACCCTTTTCAAGGTAATCGATGTGAATGATACCTTGTGCATCCCAAAAAACTGTGGCCATGACCTTGTTGGCCGACAGACCCACCTTGGCCTTCTTTGGTGCACGTTCACCCGGAGAAACCCACTGTCTTGATTGTTCTTTGGTCTCTGGTGTGGTGTGGTGGATCCATGTTTCGTCTACGGTAACGAAACGGCGCAAAAATTCGTTTGGATTGCGGTTGAACATCGCCAAACACTCCTTTGAAATGGTCACACGGTTGCGCTTATGGTCGTGTGTGAGCAATCGCGGCACCCATCGCGCGGAAAGCTTTTTCATGTCCAAATATTCATGTAAAATGTGATGTACCCGTTCAGTTGAGATGCCTACAGCCTCAGCTACCTCACGCACTTTCATTCTCCGATCATCCAATATCATTCCATGGATTTTGTCGACGATTTCTGGCATGACGACCTCTTTTGGGCGACCTGAACGTTCGGCATCACTTGTACTGCTACGACCACAACGGAACTCAGTAAACCATTTCTTAACCATTGAAATTGATGGTGCAGAGTCCCCATAATATTTATCAAGTCTTTCCTTGGTTTCGGTGATGGATTTTTTACGCAAAAAATAATGCTTAATTAGCACACGAAATTCACTTTTTTCCATTTTCGTTAAAATTCACGAGATCGTCTGCTTTCAATGCCTATAAAACGCAAACCAAAAAACGCAGCTTTCTCAAAATTTTACAGTCAGCTGTTAATCGATAACTGCTGACAGGAGCAGTGTTGTATTTAGAGCAGGTGCGCGGCAAATACAAAAAGTCACGGACTTATCAAACGACCCTCGTAGCTATGATTTAAGAGCTAAACCACGCACCTTTGATGTGGGCCAGATAGTTAAGCGCAACTTCGCCTTAAGCAACGCTGCTGCTAATTTTAATGTAAAGCTAGCTCCTCTAGGGACTAAGGTGCGCATTAAGGAAAAGATTGGCAATACGTTGTATTTGGTGGAAGATTTGTCGGGGAAGGAACTGGGTCAATTTCACGTCAAAGATTTGTGGCTTTAATGTTCGCTCCTATAACCCGCTTCCAAGTGCTTGAGCTCTGTCTGAAAGTTCTACACGCCCCTTGATTTTCTTCAACCTTAATTCTATGCCAGTGACCCGGAATTAAACTTGTGCTGTGAGGCCCATGTATAAATTTTAATTTTGAGTAATTTTAATCACTAGATAGGATTTGAAATAAATGAATTAAAATTCAAATTTGAATTAACAAACAAGAAAGCAAGGCTACCTTCGGCTTGCCGAAGGTTTTATACCCTTGCAGTTGTACACATCTATATGTAATAGTACTCAGATTTTCATAAAATTGCAACAGGTACCTTCATTCGGCCGATCGTTGATCGTTATAAGTTATAAAACTTCGATTTTGATGAAACTTTATTATTAAGGACATACTTAGATTTGGATGTGATAGCTATATCTTGAAATATAACGAAAATCGACCGATAGGCTCCATGACAGCTGTACGATATATCAGTCCGATCTGGCCCGTTCCGACTTATTTAATGAAGGCAGAAATAAGAAGCTTGTGAGCCAACTTTTATGAAGATAGCTCAGTAACTGGGGGACTAATTTGCGTTGCAACAGACAGACGGACTGACTGATTGTTCCTATAACAGCTATAGAATATAAACGTCTGAGATATTTAAATGGAAAAAATAAGGGCGGGTTACTGTATAACATTAAAAAGAATTGATAATGTGCTGTATTTCCAAGAACAAAACAGGTTTGCATACAAAAACCCTAATTTCAGCCGATTGTTCCTAAGGCAGCTATATGTTATAGTGGTCCGATTTTGATACAATTTTGACATTAGGAACGTAATAAGAATAAGATTTGCCAAATCTTGTTGCAATATCTTGAAAAACAACAAAAATCGGCCGATAGTTTCTATGACAGCTATACGATATATCGGTCCGATCTGGCTCGTTCCGACTTATTTACAGCTCGCAGCAATAAGAAGCTTATATGCCAAGTTTCATGAAGATAGCTCAAAAACTGAGAGACTAGTTTGCGTTGCAACAGACGGACGGACGGACGGACGGACGGACGGACGGACAGACGGACATCCATTTTTGGACTCCTCTGTTTATGCTGATTCAGAATATATATACTTTATAGGGTCG
The DNA here is from genome assembly GCA_018904105.1 of Zaprionus tsacasi. Taxonomy (NCBI): domain Eukaryota; kingdom Metazoa; phylum Arthropoda; class Insecta; order Diptera; family Drosophilidae; genus Zaprionus; species Zaprionus tsacasi. The sequence continues at coordinate 9,303 of JAEIFR010000178.1, read as the reverse complement.
GAGATGTCTCCTAAGGTGCGTTGCAAACTTCTGGCTAAAATTAATATACCCTCTGCAAGGGTATAACAAGTGGGTATGGCTACAGTCGAGCGCTCAACAGTAAGATACCCTTCTCCCAATTTTCTAAATCTGATACAAAAGTGTAACCACGCTCATCTTTTCAAACAGAGAATTCTGCACAAATACTTCTACTACATATAGCTCACTCGCTCGCACTCTCACAGCGACGCGCGTAAAGAGTAAAGCGACAAGACGCAACGTCGACGTCGACGTCAACTACTCGTAGCAGAGCGCATGCTGCTGCTCGTACATTTTCGTTGAAAACGTTGACTTGAATAACTTCTGTGTTATTGGTCCGATCGGATTGTAATTTGGAGAATATATTCATATGGCATTCAGCTTTATACATACCAAAGCACAGCTTTCTTAGTGTAATACTTTGCTTAATATTCGTAAATTACCGATTTTGCGGGGGCGGTGGGCGTGGCATCAAATATTTGAAATAAAGTTTGTCTGCCTATTATATATAGGAACCTCCATACCAAATTTGGTGTCTCTAGCTTTTTTAATAGCTGAGATCCGTTGTCTCATACAGACGGACAGACGGACAGACAGACTGACATGTCTCAATCGACTCGGCTAGTGATCCTGAGCAAAAATATATATACTTTATGGGGTCTGCCACGCCTCCTTATGCCTGTTACATACATTGCACAAAGTTAGTATACCCTTTTTTGACCATTTTCAATGGTCGAAGGGTATAAAAAGAAAAATCAAATTAAATTGAGATTAAATAGAAATGAAAGGGTAAATCAAAAAGGAATAAAAATTAGGGAACTAAAGTTAGATTTATCGAATTCGTCATACAGCAAGAAGCTGCATGCGCTATATTTGTTTATCATTAAATAACATTAATGAAATTTAAAATGGAATAAACTTTTTTTCTTGAGGCACTAAGGGCGGTAGCATAACAGCGACATGGGTAGTATCGGTATTCCGATATCGATAGCACATGGTTGGGTGGGTGAAGAAGGAGAGCATTACATCTAGCTCTCCGAGTAGATCGTTCGTTAGGGGTAGTCCGTCCGCTTATTTTGGCCCTCCCTTTTATTGCCATACCCCTTCTAGCAGTCCTATAACCTGTCGATATTTTCTCGTAACACCGATAATCGAACCTGCACACAAAACCCCGCCCATTTTCCCTGAGCTTAGCCGGCTGTTACTTAGACGGGGTGTGCAGGGGACGTTATTGGACTTCGGTCGTTACAAAACTCAGCTCGAAGATAATCTTAATACGCTTTTGATGTCGCAAATTAAAACAGAATTGTCTGCTTTTAAAGTGCATATGTTAGAAACTTCAGTATCAACACCAGCAAGTGTAACAAATACTGTCAATGAGAGTAAACCAAATTATATAGTACCATTACAAGAAAGCACATCGACCACTGTGCCCATCGATAAATTGTACGAAAAGAATACTGTTGGCACAAGTGCATTGAAAGCTATTGCTGACCGAGAATCCACCGATCCTCTAAATGAGGTAAGTCCAAATAGAACTGATAAAGCCCCAGACTTGTAGAAGCAGTAGCTTACAAATTGGACTTATGACTGCTAATATAGGTAGAACAGCTAAAAATTCTAGAAAATAATGCTGAACCAAGTAGCAGCAAGGATCTTCAGGGTGATTCACATACGGCATTGTTAGTTGAGATTTCTGTGGCCTGCCAATCTGTTGTTGATAATAGGTTGGATGTGGAAGGCCATGGGTTTGAAAACGTTGAAGCAGAGTTATCGCCTACTACCGAGGAGTACCAGGAAGGTATGCATTTTGGAGATGCCAGTAAGGATGCCGACTATGAATATGATATTATGGATTCCAAGAGGAATAAATGTTATGTACCGCCAGCGCCGACTCCGGTTCCGTCTATGGCTCCACTCGCTGTATTGGATGTTGATACAGTGGAAGATGACCTTTTTGATGAAACTGTGCAAAGTGATGGACTGGGAAATGAAGAAGAACCCCGGCGACGCAAAACACGCAATTTGGAGGGGAAAAAATTAATCCTTTCGATGAGAACGAAACACAAAATGAGATAGCAGGTACCTCAACCCAAACAAATACTAACGAATTGGAACACAATGCTATATGCCCTTGGGAAGATGAGTAAGTTATTCTTGGGAATCTCTATCGATTTCTCTAATAAACGTCTCAATTCAATATCCACAGAAACGTGAGCACCAGTGACGGAACTTTTGTTAAGACATATGCTACGCTAGGATATTTATGAATAAAGCACAATATTTTAAATTTAGTGATTGATAATTTGCTAAGGAAACGAGCATCGCACAAAATTGGAGTATTTTTTCTATTAGTATATGATAAACTTACCTACTTATCATATAGTATTATGTATGTTTTAAAAAAGTAAACAAGCATGTCATTCTGTAATAGGATAATCCGGTATGCAAAGTAACAATATTAAATGAACATTAAATTAAAATTGAATATATATATTAATTGTTATTCAGTGTACATAAAAATGTCTATACATATGTATGTATATCGACGAAAGTATCGTATTTTGAAAATTTTCATTTTATACTCAGATTATGTGTAGTTTAACGTTCTTATTAACAAATTGAAATAACTGCACAGGGAAAGAACAATAATAAAAATTAAAAAGACCTTGTAAATAACGAATTTAAACATTTATACATATATATAAGCAGACGGGAAATACTTTTTGGAGATTTTGGAGATAAGTAAGCAAATAATGCTTAAAAACAAGTGGGTAGGGCTACAGTCGAACTCCCGACAGTAGGATACCCTTCTCTCAATTTTAAAATCAGTTACAAACGTGTAACCACACTCATAATTTCAAACAGAAATTCTGCGCAAATACTTCTACTACGTATAGCTTTCTCGCTCGCACTTACACAGAGACGCACGTGAAGAGTGACGTCGACGTCGGCGTCAACTGCTCAAAGCAGAGCGCAGGCTGCTGCTCGTATATTTGTACTGAGAACGTTGACTTGAATAACTTCTGTGATATTGGTCCGATCGGATTGTAATCTGGAGAATATGTTCATATGGCATTCAGCTTTATACATACCACAGCAGAACTTTATAAGTTAAATACTTTGCTTAATAATCATAAATTACCGATTAGCGGGGGCAGTGGGCGTGGCATCAAACACTAAACATAAACTTGTTCTGCCCCGGAAATATAGGAACCTACATACAAAATTTGGTGTCTCTAGCTTTTTATACCCTTGCAGAGGGTATATTAATATTAGCCAGAAGTTTGCAACGCACCTTAGGAGACATCTCCGACCCTATAAAGTATATATATTCTGAATCAGCATAAACAGAGGAGCATAAATGGATGTCTGTCCGTCCGTCCGTCCGTCCGTCTGTTGCAACGCAAACTAGTCTCTCAGTTTTTGAGCTATCTTCATGAAACTTGGCATACAAGCTTCTTATTGCTGTACGCTGTAAATAAGTCGGAAAAAGCCAGATCGGACCGATATATCGTATAGCTGTCATAGAAACTATCGGCCGATTTTTGTTGTTTTTAAGATATTGCAACAAGATTTGACAAATCTTATTCTTATTACGTTCCTAATGTGCTGTCAAAATTGTATCAAAATCGGACCACTATAACATATAGCTGCCATAGGAACAATCGGCTGAAATTAGGGTTTTTGTATGCAATCCTGTTTTGTTCTTGGAAATACCGCACATTATCAATACTTTTAAATGTTATACAGTAACCCGCCCTTAGTTTTTCCATGTAAATATCTCAGACGTTTATATTCTATAGCTGTTATAGGAACAATCAGTCAGTCCTTATAACTTTTTACGATCAACGATCGGCCTAATGAAGGTTCTTGTTGCAATTTTATGGAAATCTGAGTACTATTCCATGTAACTGACAGACAGACGGACAGACCAGACAGACCAGACAGACCAGACAGACCAGACAGACCAGACAGACCAGACAGACCAGACAGACCAGACAGACCAGACAGACCAGACCAGACCCAGACAGACCAGACAGACCAGACAGACCAGACAGACCAGACAGACCAGACCAGACAGACCAGACAGACCAGACAGACCAGACAGACCAGACAGACCAGACAGACCAGACAGACCAGACAGACCAGACAGACCAGACAGACCAGACAGACCAGACAGACCAGACAGACCAGACAGACCGACCAGACCAGACCAGACAGACAGACAGACCAGACCAGACAGACCAGACAGACCAGACAGACCAGACAGACCAGACAGACCAGACCAGACCAGACAGACCAGACCAGACAGACCAGACAGACCAGACAGACCAGACAGACCAGACAGACCAGACCAGACAGACCAGACCAGACCAGACAGACCAGACCAGACCAGACAGACCAGACAGACCAGACAGACCAGACCAGACCAGACAGACCAGACCAGACAGACCAGACAGACCAGACAGACCAGACAGACAGACCAGACCAGACAGACCAGACAGACCAGACAGACCAGACCAGACCAGACAGACCAGACCAGACAGACCAGACAGACCAGACAGACCAGACAGACCAGACAGACCAGACAGACCAGACAGACCAGACAGACCAGACAGACCAGACAGACAGACCAGACAGACAGACCAGACAGACAGACCAGACAGACAGACCAGACAGACAGACCAGACAGACCAGACAGACCAGACAGACCAGACAGACCAGACAGACAGACCAGACAGACCAGACAGACCAGACCAGACAGACCAGACCAGACCAGACCAGACCAGACCAGACAGACCAGACAGACAGACCAGACAGACAGACCAGACAGACAGACCAGACAGACAGACAGACAGACAGACAGACAGACCAGACAGACCAGACAGACCAGACAGACCAGACAGACCAGACAGACCAGACAGACCAGACAGACCAGACAGACAGACCAGACAGACCAGACCAGACCAGACAGACCAGACAGACCAGACCAGACCAGACAGACCAGACAGACCAGACAGACAGACCAGACAGACAGACCAGACAGACCAGACAGACCAGACAGACCAGACAGACCAGACAGACCAGACAGACCAGACAGACCAGACAGACCAGACAGACCAGACAGACCAGACAGACCAGACAGACCAGACAGACCAGACAGACCAGACCAGACAGACCAGACAGACCAGACAGACCAGACAGACCAGACCAGACAGACCAGACAGACAGACCAGACAGACAGACCAGACAGACCAGACAGACAGACCAGACAGACAGACCAGACAGACCAGACAGACCAGACAGACCAGACAGACAGACAGACCAGACAGACAGACAGACCAGACAGACAGACCAGACAGACAGACCAGACAGACCAGACCAGACAGACCAGACAGACAGACAGACCAGACCAGACAGACAGACCAGACACAGACAGACCAGACAGACAGACAGACCAGACAGACCAGACAGACCACCAGACCAGACAGACCAGACCAGACCAGACAGACCAGACAGACCAGACCAGACAGACCAGACAGACCAGACAGACCAGACAGCAGACCACCAGACAGACCAGACGACAGACCAGACAGACCAGACAGACAGACAGACCAGACAGACAGACCAGAGACCAGACCAGACCAGACAGACCAGACAGACCAGACAGACAGACCAGACAGACAGACCAGACAGACAGACCAGACCAGACAGACCAGACAGACCAGACAGACCAGACAGACCAGACAGACCAGACAGACCAGACCAGACCAGACAGACAGACCAGACAGACCAGACAGACAGACCAGACAGACAGACCAGACAGACAGACCAGACAGACAGACCAGACAGACAGACCAGACAGACAGACCAGACAGACAGACCAGACAGACAGACCAGACAGACCAGACAGACAGACCAGACAGACAGACCAGACAGACAGACCAGACAGACAGACCAGACAGACAGACCAGACAGACAGACCAGACAGACAGACCAGACAGACAGACCAGACAGACAGACCAGACAGACAGACCAGACAGACCAGACAGACCAGACAGACCAGACAGACAGACAGACCAGACAGACCAGACAGACCAGACAGACAGACCAGACAGACAGACCAGACAGACAGACCAGACAGACAGACCAGACAGACAGACCAGACAGACAGACCAGACAGACCAGACAGACAGACAGACCAGACAGACAGACCAGACAGACAGACCAGACAGACCAGACAGACCAGACAGACCAGACAGACAGACAGACAGACAGACAGACAGACAGACAGACCAGACAGACCAGACAGACCAGACAGACCAGACAGACAGACCAGACAGACAGACAGACCAGACAGACCAGACAGACCAGACAGACCAGACAGACCAGACAGACAGACCAGACAGACAGACCACAAACAGACCAGACAGACAGACAGACAGACAGACAGACAGACAGACAGACCAGACCAGACAGACCAGACAGACCAGACAGACCAGACAGACCAGACAGACCAGACAGACCAGACCAGACAGACAGACCAGACAGACAGACCAGACAGACAGACCAGACAGACCAGACAGACAGACCAGACAGACCAGACAGACCAGACAGACCAGACAGACCAGACAGACGACCAGACGGAGACAGACCAGACAGACAGAGACAGACCAGACAGACAGACCAGACAGACCAGACAGACAGACAGACAGACCAGACAGACCAGACAGACCAGACAGACCAGACAGACAGACAGACAGACAGACCAGACACAGACCAGACAGACCAGACAGACAGACCAGACAGACCAGACCAGACCAGACAGACCAGACAGACAGACCAGACAGACCAGACAGACCAGACAGACAGACCAGACAGACAGACCAGACAGACCAGACAGACCAGACAGACCAGACAGACCAGACAGACCAGACCAGACAGACAGACCAGACAGACCAGACAGACCAGACAGACAGACCAGACAGACAGACCAGACCAGACCAGACAGACAGACCAGACAGACCAGACCACAGACCAGACAGACAGACCAGACCAGACAGACCAGACCAGACCAGACAGACCAGACAGACAGACCGACAGACAGACCAGACAGACAGACCAGACAGACAGACAGACAGACCAGACAGACAGACCAGACAGACAGACCAGACCAGACAGACCAGACAGACCAACAGACAGACCAGACAGACCAGACAAGACAGACAGACCAGACAGACAGACCAGACCAGACCAGACAGACCAGAGACCAGACCAGACAGACCAGACAGACCAGACAGACAGACCAGACAGACCAGACAGACAGACCAGACAGACAGACAGACCAGACAGACAGACAGACAGACAGACAGACCAGACCAGACAGACCAGACAGACCCAGACAGACAGACAGACCAGACCAGACAGAGACCAGACAGACAGACCAGACCAGACAGACCAGACAGACAGACCAGACAGACCAGACAGACCAGACAGACCAGACAGACCAGACAGACCAGACAGACCAGACAGACCAGACAGACCAGACAGACCAGACAGACCAGACAGACAGACCAGACCAGACCAGACAGACAGACAGACAGACCAGACCAGACCAGACAGACCAGACAGACCAGACAGACAGACAGACCAGACAGACCAGACAGACCAGACAGACCAGACAGACCAGACGAACAGACAGACCAGACAGACCAGACAGACAGACCAGACAGACCAGACAGACCAGACAGACCAGACAGACAGACCAGACAGACCAGACAGACAGACAGACAGACAGACAGACAGACCAGACAGACCAGACAGACAGACCAGACAGACCAGACCAGACAGACAGACAGACCAGACAGACAGACAGACCAGACAGACAGACAGACCAGAGACAGACCACAGACCAGACAGACCAGACAGACCAGACAGACCAGACAGACAGACAGACCAGACCAGACAGACAGACCAGACCAGACAGACCAGACAGACCAGACAGACAGACCAGACAGACAGACCAGACAGACAGACCAGACAGACAGACAGACAGACAGACAGACCAGACAGACAGACCAGACAGACAGACCAGACAGACCAGACCAGAGACAGACCAGACAGACAGACCAGACAGACAGACAGACAGACCAGACAGACAGACAGACCAGACCAGACAGACAGACCAGACAGACCAGACAGACCAGACAGACAGAGACCAGACAGACCAGACAGACAGACAGACAGACAGACCAGACAGACAGACCAGACAGACAGACCAGACAGACAGACCAGACAGACAGACCAGACAGACAGACCAGACAGACAGACCAGACAGACAGACCAGACAGACAGACCAGACAGACAGACCAGACAGACAGACAGACAGACCAGACAGACCAGACAGACAGACCAGACACAGACCAGACAGACAGACCAGACAGACCAGACAGACAGACAGACAGACCAGACAGACAGACAGACAGACAGACCAGACAGACAGACAGACCAGACAGACAGACAGACAGACCAGACAGACCAGACAGACAGACAGACAGACAGACAGACCAGACAGACAGACCAGACAGACCAGACCAGACCAGACAGACAGACCAGACAGACAGACCAGACAGACCAGACAGACCAGACAGACCAGACCAGACAGACAGACCAGACAGACAGACCAGACAGACAGACCAGACAGACAGACCAGACAGACAGACCAGACAGACAGACCAGACAGACAGACCAGACAGACAGACCAGACAGACAGACCAGACAGACAGACCAGACAGACAGACCAGACAGACCAGACAGACAGACCAGACAGACCAGACAGACAGACCAGACAGACAGACCAGACAGACCCAGACAGACAGACCAGACAGACAGACCAGAACAGACCAGACAGACAGACAGACAGACCAGACAGACAGACCAGACAGACAGACCAGACAGACCGACAGACCAGACAGACCAGACAGACAGACAGACAGACCAGACAGACAGACCAGACAGACAGACCAGACAGACCAGACAGACCAGACAGAGACCAGACCAGACCAGACAAGACCAGACCAGACAGACAGACCAGACAGACAGACCAGACCAGACAGACCAGACCAGACAGACCAGACCAGACAGACCGAGACAGACCAACAGACCAGAGACAGACCAGACAGACAGACCAGACAGACCAGACAGACAGACAGACCAGACAGACCAGACAGACCAGACAGACCAGACAGACCAGACAGACCAGAGACCAGACAGACAGACCAG
>JAEIFR010000177.1:0-36498 GCA_018904105.1 Zaprionus tsacasi | reverse complement strand
TGTTGCAGGCTTACTTAAGGAGTTGGCACAGAACCAAAGTATACAAGCGGGAACACCGTCAGGGCCTAGTGAAAAAACTGGCTTAACTAAGTGAAGATCCTTGACAAGGGAGCTTTCGTTTAGAAATGGGGAGAAAATACCATTCGAACTTGGAATGTTGTATGGGTAAAAGTGAGTAGTATGTGTAGATGGGGAATAAGTCGTTTGAAAAAACTTTGCAAACAGATCGGCCATGGTTTATTCGGTATTTGCACTAGCTTTTTTAAACGTTAAATTAGAAGGAAAAGCGGAAGACTTACGCTTCGTGTTAACAAAACTATAAAACTGTTTGGGGTTCTGAATGAACTGAACCTTACAACGAGCTAAATAGTTTTTATAACATTTCGCGATTAAGACTGTAAAGTCTTACCGCGCGCTTAAGTAGCGTGAAAAGGCTAAGAGCGAGTTACTACATTTAAATTTTTTGTAAAGGCTTGACTTTAAATTTTTTAACCGTGACAACTCTCTTGTAAATTATGGCGGCTTACTCGAGGATGATGAATAAAAGCACGGAACGCAAATATCAAAGAATGAATAGATAATTTTATAAAAAATATTGGTCGCTACTGATATATCAGTAGACACATACAATTCCGACCAATCAAATTGGGAAATTAAGGAAATTAAAATCTGCTTTTCTGAAGCAGCGTACGCGTTTACACAATTTTTCAGGTTTATCCATACAAACCCCAAGATCAAAAGACACTTCCAGAGTAGGATGGTAAGGATCTTCTGGGAAAGAAAGTGGTTGAGTCTTGACTAAATTCATTCTAGATGGATCGGAGACCAAGCATAAGTCTAACGATCTGTTACTACAGTTTAAGATATGATTGACCTACGACAATGACATATCAAACAGACCGTCAAAAAGGTCGTGGTGCCGTGAGCAGAGAATTTGAATCAACACTTATTGTCCAATTACAATCAGGGATATTAAAGTCCCCAAGAACTGAAAGGTGATCTCTGTCTGATAACAGATTAAATATTGTATTTATTGCAGACAAATGTTGCAAATAGACAGATACATCCGATGACGGCGGAATATAGGAACAGGTTATATTATGAGAAAAACCGGGAAAGTGTAATTTTACACAGAGGAATTCAATACCAAGTTGAATCTCCGGCAGTAAAAGTTCCGAATTGATAGTGGAATCGACTGCAATAAGGACTCCACCACCACGACGGTCAGGTCGATCACACCTGTAGGTTGTGAACTTGCTTGGAAAGACTTCGGAGTTTAGGATATCCGGTTTTAACCAAGTCTCAGTAAACACAACAATTTGAGAAGAAAAAGAAAGACTGTTAATATATAAAGTTGAAAGTTTAGTACATAGACCTCTAACATTTTGATATGAAAGAGTTAAGGAGCATGTTATTTTTTATACCCTTCGACCATTGAAAATGGTCAAAAAAGGGTATACTAACTTTGTGCAATGTATGTAACAGGCATAAGGAGGCGTGGCAGATCCCATAAAGTATTTATATTCTTGCTCAGGATCACTAGCCGAGTCGATTGAGACATGTCCGTCTGTCTGTCCGTCTGTCCGTCTGTTTGTTTGAGACAACGGATCTCAGCTATTAAAAGAGCTAGAGACTCCAAGTTTGGCATGGAGATTCCTATATTTCCCAAGCAGACAAAGTTTATTTCAAATGTTTGATGCCACGCCCACCGCCCCCGCAAATCGGTAATTTACGATTATTAAGCATACTATTAAATTTATAAAGTTCTGCTTTGGTATGTATAATGCTAAATTCCATATGAACATATTCTCCAAATTACAATCCGATCGGACCAATAACACAGAAGTTATTCAAGTCAACGTTTTCAGTACAAATGTACGAGCAGCAGCCTGCGCGCTGCTTTCAGTAGTTGACGCCGACGTCGACGTCACTCTTAACGTGCGTCGCTGTGTGAGTGTGAGCGAGAAAGCTATATGTAGTAGAAGTATTTGTGCAAAATTTCTTTTTGAAATTATGAGTGTGGTTACACGTTTGTAACGGATTTTAAAAATTGGGAGAAGGGTATCCTACTGTCGAGCGCTCGACTGTAGCCATATCCACTTGTTTTTGTTTAATGTTGTTTTTGTTTGGGCTGAGACTAGAGACGGCAAAGGAAGATTAATCGGTGGGCGATTTTTCTCCTTCTTTGTTTCGAACTCTTTGACAATTACATGCTCCGGCCAAAATTGAGACGAGCATATAATGCCCAGGAGTTCGTTTCGGACACTTATTTTGAAGGAAGATATGTCCCTCTCATAAGAAAATTTAAATTTTTCCACTTTAATATCCAAAGAATTAATTTTTCCTTGAATATAGGCTGTTACATCATTTGATGTGAGTTCAGGGGCAAGCCTGGAAACAAAAATTTGTTTCCTTTATGGAACACCTAGAATCTTTTTAGGCGCCTCAGGTATAACTCCAGAACATAGGTTCTCTTCTGGTAAACCAGAACTTGAACACGCCTTCGGTAAGACTATTAACTGTGGCACGGGCAACGATACCACAGCGGACTTGTCGGAAATTATGGGCGTCACAGGTTGCACTCACTCAATGACATTATCGGGAAGCGAAACCGATTGAGCCGAAGACCTCGTTACTATTGGGGGATTGGTAAACAAAATTAACGGCTGGGTCACTGGTCAATTAGAGGAAGATGGGTGGCGCTAACTAAAGCCTTTTGGCAATGGTTTTTTCGCTATTCGTTTATCATTCTTTTATATTTGTTCATGTTTCATCTTTTCTTTATATGGCTTTGTTGTGAATAATTTGAGTATGAAGCGACAGTGACGAGCCACTTTAGTGAGCATTCGAACTTAGTACTGGGCGCGATGGTCCGTATTTATCCTTTTTGGCCTAGGCCTACTAATGGTACGGTTGCCACACAATCTACTGGGCAGCTTTCTCGGGTGCCTCCACACCACTCAGCCTATCCAGCAAATTGCCACACACTTTAATCAGAATTTATTCGGTTATTTATCTTCTTTTAATTTACTTCGGACATTATATGTCATTTTATTGGTTCGACACTATACACATTGCACTCGCAAATAGGCTACAGCGAGTGTAGGCAAATCGCCGCAGTGGGTTGTTACATAAGCCTTTTTTATTTATTTTTTTATGAAGACATTTTTGCGCCCGCGTATAATGTGCCCGGCTCCTGGACGGAGACGGTATTAACGCTGCGGCGGGTAGTCTTTATATTTTGTTATGTACGACTTTTTTGCGCCCGTGAAGAATGATGTCCCCGCTAAAGACAGTAACGGCATTCTCACCGCGGCGGGTGGTCTTTTGTTTTGTTGTTTGTTTAATGTTGTTTTTGTTTGGGCTGAAACTAGAGATGGCAAAGGAAGATTAATCAGTGGGCGATTTTTTTTTCTTCTTTGTTTCGAACTCTTTGACCATTACATGCTCCGGCCAAAATTGAGCCGAGCATATAATGCCCAGGAGTTCGTTGGGGACACTTATTTTGAAGGATGATATGTCCCTCTCATAAGAAAACTTGAATTTTTCCACTTTAGCCTGTTACATCATTTGATGTGAGGTTAGGGACAAGCCTGGAAACAAAAATTTGTTTCCTTTGTGGAAAACCTAGAATCTTTTTAGGCGCCTCAAGTATAACTCCAGAACATAGGTTCTCTTCTGGTAAACCAGAACATGAACACGCCTTCGGTAAAACTATTTACTGTGGCACGGGCAACGAGACCACAGCGGACTTGTCGGAAATAATGGGCGTCACAGGTTGCACAAACTCAATAACATTATCAGAAAGCGAAACTGAACGAAATCAACGGCTGGTTCACTGGCGTGCTTGGCTGGTCAATTAGAGGAAGATGGGTGGCGCTAACTAAAGCCTTTGATTTCGCGAGGATTTCTTACGCTTTGGTGATTCATTAATAACTTAAGGTTATTGAAAGACGAATCAAGTGCAGAGAACTGGTCGGGAAGTTTACGAAAACTTCCAAACAGTTCCCTAAATCCAGTCTTCGTTTGACGCATAAACGAACACCTTTCGTTCTCCACCTCCCTACACACATCACAGCAATAACGCAACCCAGTGCGCTTGGCTACGGCGTCAGCCGTCGGACCAGTATATCCAGCACACTTCGCGTGTACTACATTGTCACATAGCCAACACGAGATGCTTGCCTGGGCGGCAGTCACCTGCTTAAGGCAGGATTTCTTGAAACAAATTAAAACGTCCGTTATAGGGAACACCTACTGTAAAAACAAAATCAGCCAAAGAGAAATCAAAACCAAAACAAGAAAAGGGATGAGCGCAAGAGAGAGAAATTAACGCGCGTAAAGGGCAGAGAGCAGAGAAAAAGACAAGTCCTAGAGCGGCAAAGCGTGAGAGCAGCTTAGGCACTCTCAAAGAATTAGGAGAGGTAAGGAGAGACAAAAATTAGCGGTGACAAACAACACTAACAATTACGTCGCTTATCGAAAAGAGAATACATAGAACGAAATGCACCAAACTATGCAGAACCGATGCACAAAACAGAAAAAAACAAGAAAAGGGATGAGCGCAACAGAAAAAAATTAACGCGCGTAAAGGGCAGAGAGCAGAGAGAGCAGAGAAAAAGACAAGTGCTAGAGCGGCAAAGCGTGAGAGCAGCTTAGGCGCGCTCAAAGAATTAGGAGAGGTAAGTAGAGAGAGAAATAAGCGGTGACAAAAAACACTAACAACTACGTCGCTTACCAAAAAGAGAATAGACAAGTGGGTAAGGCTACAGTCGAGCGCTCGACAGTAAGATACCCTTCTCCCAATTTTCTAAATCTGTTACAAACGTGTAACTACACTACATATAGCTTACTCGCTTGCACTCATACAGCGACGCGCGTAAAGAGTAAAGCGACACGACGCAACGTCGACGTCGACGTCAATTGCTCAAAGCAGCGCGCAGGCTGCTGCTCGTACATTTGTATTGAAAACGTTGACTTGAATAACTCCTGTGTTATTGATCCGATCGGATTGTAATTTGGAAAATATGTTCATATTGCATTCAGCTTTATACATACCAAAGCAGAACTTTATAAGTTTAATGCTTTGCTTAATAATCACAAATTACCGATTTACGGAGGCGGTGGGCGTGGCATCAAACATTTATCATAAACTTCATCTGCTTAGGACATATGGGAACCTCCATGCCAAATTTGGTGTCTCTAGCTCTTTTAATAGCTAAGATCCGTTGTCTCAAACAGACAGACGGACAGCCGGACAGACGGAAAGACGGACAGACAGACGGACATGGCTCAATCGACTCGGCTAGTGATACTAAGCAAGAATATATATACTTTATGGGGTCTGCCACGCCTGCTTATGCCTGTTACATACATTGCACAAAATTAGAATACCCTTTTTTGACCATTTTCAATGGTCGAAGAGTATAACAAGTGGATATGGCTACAGTCGAGCGCTCGACAGTAGGATACCCTTCTCCCAATTTTTAAAATCCGTTACAAACGTGTAACCACACTCATAATTTCAAACAGAAATTTTGCACAAATACTTCTACTACATATAGCTTTCTCGCTCACGCTCACACAGCGACGCACGTTAAGAGTGACGTCGACGTCGGCGTCAACTACTGAAAGCAGCGCGCAGGCTGCTGCTCGTACATTTGTACTGAAAACGTTGACTTGAATAACTTCTGTGTTATTGGTCCGATCGGATTGTAATTTGGAGAATATGTTCATATGGAATTTAGCATTCTACATACCAAAGCAGAACTTTATAAGTTTAATAGTATGCTTAATAATCGTAAATTACCGATTTGCGGGGGCGGTGGGCGTGGCATCAAACATTTGAAATAAACTTTGTCTGCTTGGGAAATATAGGAATCTCCATGCCAAACTTGGAGTCTCTAGCTCTTTTAATAGCTGAGATCCGTTGTCTCAAACAAACAGACGGACAGACGGACAGACAGACGGGCATGTCTCAATCGACTCGGCTAGTGATCCTGAGCAAGAATATATATACTTTTTGGGGTCTGCCACGCCTCCTTATGCCTGTTACATACATTGCACAAAGTTAGTATACCCTTTTTTGACCATTTTCAATGGTCGAAGGGTATACAAATATAATCTAAAACAAGTGGGTAGGGCTACAGTCGAACGCCCGACAGTAGGATACCCTTCTCCCAATTTTTAAAATCCGTTACAAACGTGTAACCACACTCATAATTTCAAACAGAAATTTTGCACAAATACTTCTACTGCATATAGCTTTCTCGCTCACACTCACACAGCGACGCTCGTAAAGAGTGACGTCTACGTCGACGTCAAATGCTAAAGTAGCGCGCAGGCTGCTGCTCGTACATTTGTACTGAAAACGTTGACTTGAATAATTTCTGTGTTATTGGTCCGATCGGATTGTAATTTGGAAAATATGTTCATATTGCATTCAGCTTTATACATACCAAAGCAGAACTTTATAAGTTTAATAGTATGCTTAATAATCGTAAATTACCGATTTGCGGGGGCGGTGGGCGTGGCATCAAACATTTATCATAAACTTCATCTGCTTAGGACATATGGGAACCTCCATGCCAAATTTGGAGTCTCTAGCTCTTTTAATAGCTGAGATCCGTTGTCTCAAACAAACAGACTGATAGCAGGACAGACGGACAGACAGACGGACATGGCTCAATCGACTCGGCTAGTGATCCTGAGCAAGAATATATATACTTTATGGGGTCTGCCACGCCTGCTTATGCCTGTTACATACATTGCACAAAGTTAGAATACCCTTTTTTGACCATTTTCAATGGTCGAAGGGTATAATTAGCAAACTCAGATTAGTTTGACTAATTTACAGAAGCATGCACACGCGTCGTGAACGGGCTAAAGTTAAACTTCAAGTTTAAAGTTAATTAAAGAGAAAACACCGGTTGTTTTTAATAAAAAAGCCGAAAAATCGAAGCGCAAAAAAAACACGTCTGTTCACTAGGAAATGAAACGAATGTTTAATAAATTAAAATCTGCTTTTCTAAAGCAGCGTACGCGCTTACAGAATTTTTCATGTTTATCCATACAAGCTCCAAAATCAAAAGACACTTTCAGAGTAGGATGGTAAGGATCTTCTAGGAAAGAAAGTGTTTGAGTCTTGACTAAATTCACTCTAGATGGATCAGAGACAAAGCATAAATCTAACGATCTGTTACTACAGTTTAAGATATGATTGACCTGTGACAACGACATATTAAAAAGACCGTCAAAAAGGTAGTGGTGTCGTGAGGGCAGCAGAGAATCTGAATCAACACTTGTTGTCCAATTACAATCAGGGATATTAAAATCCCCAAGGACTGACAGGTGATCTCTGTCTGATAACAGATTAAATATAGTCTTTATTGCAGACAAATGTTGCAAATAGACAGATACATCTGATGACGGCGGAATATAGGAACAGGTTATATAATGAAAAACAAGAAAGCAAGGCTACCTTGGTTTTATACCCTTGCAGTTGTACATAGTTATATGTAATAGCACTCAGTTTTTCAAAAAATTGCAACAGGTACCTTCATTATGCCGATAGTTGATTGTTATAAGTTATAAAAGTTCGATTTTAAAGAAACTATTTTATTAAGGACATACTTAGATTTGGATGTGGTAAGCCTGATAGCTATATTTTGAAATATAACGAAAATCGGCCGATAGGCTCCACGACAGCTGTACGATATATCAGTCCGATCTGGCCTGTTCCGACTTATTTAAAGAGGGCAGAAATAAGAAGCTTGTGGGCAAACTTTTATGAAGATAGCTCAATAACTGGGAGACTAATTTGCGTTGCAACAGACAGACAGACTGACTGATTGTTCCTATAACAGCTATAGAATATAAATGTCTGAGATATTTAAATGGAAAAACTAAGGGCGGGTTACTGTATAACATTAAAAAGTATTGATAATGTGCGGTATTTCCAAGAACAAAACAAGTTTGCATACAAAAACCCTGATTTCAGCCGATTGTTCCTATGGCAGCTATATTTTATAGTGATCCGATTTTGATACAATTTTGACAGCACATTAAGAACGTAGCAAGAATAAGATTTGCCAAATCTTGTTGCAATATCTTGAAAAACAACAAAAATCGGCCGATTGCTTCTATGACAGCTATACGATATATCGGTCCGATCTGGCTTGTTCCGACTTATTTACAGCGTACAGCAATAAGAAGCTTGTGTGCCAAATTTCATGAAGATAGCTCAAAAACTGAGAGACTAGTTTGCGTTGCAACAGACGGACGGACGGACGGACGGACGGACGGACGGACGGACGGACGGACGGACGGACAGACGGACAACCATTCTTGGACTCCTCTGTTTATGCTGATTCAGAATATATATACTTTATATGGTGGGAGATGTCTCCTAAGGTGCGTTGCAAACTTCTGGCTAAAATTAATATACCCTCTGCAAGGGTATAACAAAGACTGTTTATATATAAAGTTGAAAGTTTAGTACATAGACCTCTAACATTTTGATATGAAAAAGTTAAGGAGAATGTAAGTTAAGCAAGACTATTTCTTGCTTGTGTTGCTACGGCTCCCGTAGCCGCATACCTCACCTAGTAAGCACATGGAGCATTCCAAGTGTTCTTTTGTGTCGTCGATTTGTTCTGTGGATAGGTTCCCCAAATGAAGTCAAAGGTTGTGTTAAAGAACCGTTTTCGTTGGCTTTCTAATTAATTTTAACAATTGATGGTTAACCAAATTAGAGATTTATTCGGGATTACGGTTGTGATTTCCGGAGCTGCACGTCCAATGTGGCTGACAGTAGGCGATGGAAAGGGAAGAAGAAAGTGGAAGACAGTAGGCGATGGGAAGAAAGAACTAGCGATGATTTAAGGTTGCCAGATCTCCATAAATACTTTCTAGCGTCGGTGCTGGTTCTCTCCAGAGCTCCGGCTCCATTGCTGAATGCGGCGTTTGCATCCAGCGGGGGAAGCGCGTGTAAAAGCGGCGGTCAGTAGGGGAGGGGGGAAGATACTTTGAGAGAGTTCTTAACTCCTCCCCCCTCAAGATCTGCGTCCCGCAGATTATAGGGCTTTGGGTACCCTGCCAGCGTCTAATGTCTCCGGGTCCGGGGTGCTGTTTGTCACGACAGGGATGCCCTTGGTCGATGTCAGCTTCCTCCATATGGTGTAGAGAACCGCTCCGACAACCAAAGCAACCAATGCCTCCAGATGGAAGGAAATAGAAACCCTCTCGGATATCCCAAAAAGTGTCTCCTCAGGTTTTCCATGTTGAAGTCGTTCACGTAGCGGAGCGAAGGTGCGTACCCGGTGACTGTAGTCAGTACCGCTGGCATAACCATGAAGTGGCTCGATGAGTAGCTCGTATAGGTTCTTCCAGCCACACTAATTGTCACATTTGCGAACTGGACTATGTAGGTTCCAGCCAAGTTGTGGGTGCTGGGTTCAGCTTCCAATGTCCCGTTGAAGTTGGACAAGAACATTCTACCGTCCTCGACCAGTTCTATCCGAGCCTCGTTATTCTTGACGAATTCACATCTAGCCTGAGCACCCTTCAATAGTCTGGAGATGCAGCCGTTTTCGTCCATCTTCAGGAGACTTTTTCCGGACAAACAGTTGTGTTGCCCATGGAGAGGCAATCGTCCCATGACTTGTTTGTTAACGGCCGGTCTTGGACCCTGAAAACGGTTAAAATTTTGGGAACCAACATATCTTGGGCCTGATATAGGTCTAACATTCCCTTGATAAAAAGAAGTAAAACGAAGAGCGCCTCCCTTGCCCGGTGGCGGAGGCTGGACAAACGAACCTCCTCTCGGAGCAACCCCCTGCAACTCCTTACAAAAGAAGTAGGCTTCCTGCAAATCCTTTGGTCTACGCATAACTAGAAACCTAGAGGCATCGTTACCGACTCCTCCATTTTCTTAAATAGCCGGAGAGCAGTTTTATAGAATCAGACAGGACTGTAGACGGACAACCAAAACCTTTTTATTTATGCGAGAATATGTCCTGATGGCATTCACGGAAATTTCCTTGGCTTGAAAAGCACTGATTGGATTTATTTTATATGTGGTTTTACTGTGTTGATCTTCGATTAGTTTTTTTTCGTGTACATGTGTTGTTTTTTCTTATAATTTCAATTAGTGTTTTTTTCCGTGTAAGTGCTTGTCTTATCTTATGATCTGATGGAAAAAAGAAAGGTTTTTTAGAAAAATCTAGTAAAAACTATTGGTTGGCAATGGTTTTTTCGCTATTCGTTTATCATTCTTTTATATTTGTTCATGTTTCATCTTTTCTTTATATGGCTTTGTTGTGAATAATTTGAGTATGAAGCGACAGTGACGAGCGACTTTAGTGAGCATTCGAACTTAGTACTGGGCGCGATGGTCCGTATTTATCCTTTTTGGCCTAGGCCTACTAATGGTACGGTTGCCACACAATCTACTGGGCAGCTTTCTCGGGTGCCTCCACACCACTCAGCCTATCCAGCAAATTGCCACACACTTTAATCAGAATTTATTCGGTTATTTATCTTCTTTTAATTTACTTCGGACATTATATGTCATTTTATTGGTTCGACACTATACACATTGCACTCGCAAATAGGCTACAGCGAGTGTAGGCAAATCGCCGCAGTGGGTTGTTACATAAGCCTTTTTTATTTATTTTTTATGAAGACATTTTTGCGCCCGCGTATAATGTGCCCGGCTCCTGGACGGAGACGGTATTAACGCTGCGGCGGGTAGTCTTTATATTTTGTTATGTACGACTTTTTTGCGCCCGTGAAGAATGATGTCCCCGCTACAGACAGTAACGGCATTCTCACCGCGGGGGTGGTCTTTTGTTTTGTTGTTTGTTTAATGTTGTTTTTGTTTGGGCTGAAACTAGAGATGGCAAAGGAAGATTAATCATTGGCGATTTTTTTTTCTTCTTTGTTTCGAACTCTTTGACCATTACATGCTCCGGCCAAAATTGAGCCGAGCATATAATGCCCAGGAGTTCGTTGGGGACACTTATTTTGAAGGATGATATGTCCCTCTCATAAGAAAACTTGAATTTTTCCACTTTAGCCTGTTACATCATTTGTTGTGAGGTTAGGGACAAGCCTGGAAACAAAAATTTGTTTCCTTTGTGGAACACTCCAGAGCATAGGTTCTCTTCTGGTAAACCAGAACATGAACACGCCTTCGGTAAAACTATTAACTGTGGCACGGGCAACGAGACCACAGCGGACTTGTCGGAAATAATGGGCGTCACAGGTTGCACAAACTCAATAACATTATCAGAAAGCGAAACTGAACGAAATCAACGGCTGGTTCACTGGCGTGCTTGGCTGGTCAATTAGAGGGAAATGGGTGCCGCTAACTGAAGACTTTTGATTTCGTGAGGATTTCTTGCGCTTTGGTGATTCATTCAATAACTTAAGGTTCCCAAACAGTTCCCTAAATCCAGTTCTTCGTTTGACGTATAAATGAACACATTTCGTTCTCCACCTCGCAGCAGTAACGCAACCCAGTGCACTTTGCTACGGCGTCAGCCGTCGGGCCAGTATATTCAGCACACTTCGCGTGTACTACGTTTTCACATAGCCAACACGAGATGCTACCTGGGCGGCAGTCACCCGCTTAAAGCAAGACTTCTTGAAACAAATTAAAACGTCAATTATAGGGGATACCTACTGTAGAAATAAAATCAGCCAAAAAGAAAACAAAACCAAAACAAGAAATGGGATGAGCGCAAGAGAGAGAAATTAACGCGCGTAAAGGGCAGAGAGCGTGAGAGCAGCTTAGGCGCGCTCAAAGAATTAGGAGAGGTAAGTAGAGAGAGAAATAAGCGGTGACAAAAAACACCAACAACTACGTCGCTTACCAAAAAGAGAATAGACAAGTGGGTAAGGCTACAGTACAGAGCGCTCGACAGTAAGATACCCTTCTCCCAATTTTCTAAATCTGTTACAAACGTGTAACTACACTACATATAGCTTACTCGCTTGCACTCATACAGCGACGCGCGTAAAGAGTAAAGCGACACGACGCAACGTCGACGTCGACGTCAATTGCTCAAAGCAGCGCGCAGGCTGCTGCTCGTACATTTGTATTGAAAACGTTGACTTGAATAACTCCTGTGTTATTGATCCGATCGGATTGAAATTTAAAAAATATGTTCATATTGCATTCAGCTTTATACATACCAAAGCAGAACTTTATAAGTTTAATGCTTTGCTTAATAATCACAAATTACCGATTTGCGGAGGCGGTGGGCGTGGCATCAAACATTTATCATAAACTTCATCTGCTTGGGAAATATGGGAACCTCCATGCCAAATTTGGTGTCTCTAGCTCTTTTAATAGCTAAGATCCGTTGTCTCAAACAGACAGACGGACAGACGGACAGACAGACGGACATGGCTCAATCGACTCGGCTAGTGATCCTGAGCAAGAATATATATACTTTATGGGGTCTGCCACGCCTGCTTATGCCTGTTACATACATTGCACAAAATTAGAATACCCTTTTTTGACCATTTTCAATGGTCGAAGGGTATAAAAATAGAATCTAAAATTAGCAAACTCAGATTAGTTTGACTAATTTACAGAAGCATGCACACGCGTCGTGAACGGGCTAAAGTTAAACTTCAAGTTTAAAGTTAATTAAAGAGAAAACACCGGTTGTTTTTAATAAAAAAGGCGAAAAATCGAAGCGCAAAAAAAACACGTCCGTTCACTAGGAAATGAAACGAATGTTTAATAAATTAAAATCTGCTTTTCTAAAGCAGCGTACGCGCTTACAGAATTTTTCATGTTTATCCATACAAGCTCCAAAATCAAAAGACACTTTCAGAGTAGGATGGTAAGGATCTTCTAGGAAAGAAAGTGTTTGAGTCTTGACTAAATTCACTCTAGATGGATCAGAGACAAAGCATAAATCTAACGATCTGTTACTACAGTTTAAGATATGATTGACCTGTGACAACGACATATTAAAAAGACCGTCAAAAAGGTAGTGGTGTCGTGAGGGCAGCAGAGAATCTGAATCAACACTTGTTGTCCAATTACAATCAGGGATATTAAAGTCCCCAAGGACTGACAGGTGATCTCTGTCTGATAACAGATTAAATATAGTCTTTATTGCAGACAAATGTTGCAAATAGACAGATACATCTGATGACGGCGGAATATAGGAACAGGTTATATAATGAAAAACAAGAAAGCAAGGCTACCTTGGTTTTATACCCTTGCAGTTGTACACAGTTATATGTAATAGCACTCAGTTTTTCAAAAAATTGCAACAGGTACCTTCATTATGCCGATAGTTGATTGTTATAAGTTATAAAAGTTCGATTTTAAAGAAACTATTTTATTAAGGACATACTTAGATTTGGATGTGGTAAGCCTGATAGCTATATTTTTTGAAATATAACGAAAATCGGCCGATAGGCTCCACGACAGCTGTACGATATATCAGTCCGATCTGGCCTTTTCCGATTATTTAAAGAGGGCAGAAATAAGAAGCTTGTGGGCAAACTTTTATGAAGATAGCTCAATAACTAGGAGACTAATTTGCGTTGCAACAGACAGACAGACTGACTGATTGTTCCTATAACATCTATAGAATATAAATGTCTGAGATATTTAAATGGAAAAACTAAGGGCGGGTTACTGTATAACATTAAAAAGTATTGATAATGTGCGGTATTTCCAAGAACAAAACAAGTTTGCATACAAAAACCCTGATTTCAGCCGATTGTTCCTATGGCAGCTATATTTTATAGTGATCCGATTTTGATACAATTTTGACAGCACATTAAGAACGTAGCAAGAATAAGATTTGCCAAATCTTGTTGCAATATCTTGAAAAACAACAAAAATCGGCCGATTGCTTCTATGACAGCTATACGATATATCGGTCCGATCTGGCTTGTTCCGACTTATTTACAGCGTACAGCAATAAGAAGCTTGTGTGCCAAATTTCATGAAGATAGCTCAAAAACTGAGAGACTAGTTTGCGTTGCAACAGACGGACGGACGGACGGACGAACGGACGGACGGACGGACAGACGGACAACCATTCTTGGACTCCTCTGTTTATGCTGATTCAGAATATATATACTTTATATGGTGGGAGATGTCTCCTAAGGTGCGTTGCAAACTTCTGGCTAAAATTAATATACCCTCTGCAAGGGTATAACAAAGACGGTTTATATATAAAGTTGAAAGTTTAGTACATAGACCTCTAACATTTTGATATGAAAAAGTTAAGGAGAATGTAAGTTAAGCAAGACTATTTCTTGCTTGTGTTGCTACGGCTCCCGTAGCCGCATACCTCACCTAGTAAGCACATGGAGCATTCCAAGTGTTCTTTTGTGTCGTCGATTTGTTCTGTGGATAGGTTCCCCAAATGAAGTCAAAGGTTGTGTTAAAGAACCATTTTCGTTGGCTTTCTAATTAATTTTAACAATTGATTGGTTAACCAAATTAGAGATTTATTCGGATTACGGTTGTGATTTCCGGAGCTGCACGTCCAATGTGGCTGACAGTAGGCGATGGAAAGGGAAGAAGAAAGTGGAAGACAGTAGGCGATGGGAAGAAAGAACTAGCGATAATTTAAGGTTGCCAGATCTCCATAAATACTTTCTAGCGTCGGTACTCGTTCTCTCGAGAGCTCCGGCACCATTGCTGAATGCGGCGTTTGCATCCAGCGGGGGAAGCGCGTGTAAAAGCGGCGGTCAGTAGGGGAGGGGGGAAGATACTTAGAGAGAGTTCTTAACTCCTCCCCCCTCAAGATCTGCGTCCCGCAGATTATAGGGCTTTGGGTACCCTGCCAGCGTCTAATGTCTCCGGGTCCGGGGTGCTGTTTGTCACGACAGGGATGCCCTTGGTCGATGTCAGCTTCCTCCATATGGTGTAGAGAACCGCTCCGACAACCAAAGCAACCAATGCCTCCAGATGGAAGGAAATAGAAACCCTCTCGGATATCCCAAAAAGTGTCTCCTCAGGTTTTCCATGTTGAAGTCGTTCACGTAGCGGAGCGAAGGTGCGTACCCGGTGACGGTAGTCAGTACCGCTGGCATAACCATGAAGTGGTTCGATGAGTAGCTCGTATAGGTTCTTCCAGCCACACTAATTGTCACATTTGCGAACTGAACTATGTAGGTTCCAGCCAAGTTGTGGGTGCTGGGTTCAGCTTCCAATGTCCCGTTGAAGTTGGACAAGAACATTCTACCGTCCTCGACCAGTTCTATCCGAGCCTCGTTATTCTTGACGAATTCACATCTAGCCTGAGCACCCTTCAATAGCCTGGAGATGCAGCCGTTTTCGTCCATCTTCAGGAGACTTTTCCAAAAAATTGTTTTGCCCCTGAAGGGGAAATCCTCCTCAATTATTTGTTGGTTATGGGCCGTTAAAAAGGTAAAAAGTTTAGAATTTAAAAAATATTAGACCTGGGGTAGGTTTAAGGTTTATGTTTTTGTGTGGCGAGGGGTGCTTTCCTTTAATGTTGAAAAAAATAACTGTTGTAGCAATAAGAAGTACTCACAATAATTTTCTTTTAAAAAAAACCCGAATTTTTTAAAATTTATTTTATTTTATTTCAAATGAACTTCAAGTAGGCGGTCGTACGTAGTAGCGAAGAATAATATATACATTAAAAAACAGGTGCAAATTAGGTGTGGTAAAAAAATGGATTTAGAAAAAAAATGTGTGTGTTTATCCCTTTTGAAAAAATTTTTCCTGGTTGTGCTGCGAGTTTACATCTCGTCCCAACCAAACCAAATTTCTAGTGGTTCTGCGTCATTTACATCTCGTCTGAACATACCGGCTCCCTTGCAATATATTGCAAAGGTCGGCTTACAGGAAGGTGGCAACAATGAGATGACAATACAATTTTGTTCTGACGAGCTCGTACTAAATATTACACACGCCTGTGAGGACCCATCCGAATGTGGTGTCCTGTGCTACTGGGGTCCCCCCGGTGTGAGGGAGGAGTCCTGGAAGAAGGATGTGAGGATACACATCTGACCCCAGTACCACTTTGATGGGTGCTGGCATGTGCCATTGCTCGTCTGCGAGTGCGATGTTCGCAAATGCGTCGTACTGGGAGGGGTCGATGCTACGTGCTGGACTGGAGTATATCAAGTCCGGAATGGCTTCTAGGAGGATCTCTCTGTTGAAATCCGAGGCTTTCGACCGCAGCCTGGCAGTGCAGACAGAGTCATTACCAATGCGGGTGACGGATAGCCCAAAGGCCGTTGCCATGGCTGCATTGATGCGACTCGTCGCACAGCAGGGGTCGAGAAGCGCCCGGGTGGTGAACTCCTTGACACCAGAGTCCAGCACGATCGTCGTCGTCGGTAGCAAACTGATGCTTTTGTGACGCACCAGCGTCGTCCAAGTAGTGGGATAAGGGCCCTCTCTGTCCGGAGTTGGCCGTGGACGGGCCTCAGAGGGGGAGCGATGTCGGCTGGATGTGCCGGTCCTCGGTGGGGGAGAGCAGTCCATCGAATGGGTGGAGTCGCGACGCTTGCCTGAGCGTCGGGTTGACGCTGAGGCTTGGTGTGAGCGTGTCGACGTAGGCTGGTTCGGCGTTGAATGGCGTTCCACAGGGCGTGATGGCGTTGGCTTCTTCGGGTTTGAGCGGCGCTCCACAGGGCGTGATGGCCGCTTGTCTTCAGTACGGAGATGGAGCAGGGTATGGTGGGCCCGCTGACACACACGGCATCGTGCCCCGCTTCTGCATACACCCTTGGAATGCTCGTGCGCTAGGCAGTTTGGGCAGTACTTGTTGATAAGCACTGCCCGCAACCGCTTTTCCACTGTCAGCCGGAGAAAGCGCTGACATTTGCGAAGTGCGTGGACTCCGCGGCATACTCGACAGCGGTATGAGTCGATCCCCGCTGGTGTTGGAGGTGATGTTTGTGGAGCCATCTTGAAGAGCTTAACAGTCTTAAACGATAAAAATGTATTGTTAGTATAGCTTGGACGAAACATGGATATATATAGAGGAGTGGACGACACTTGGATTTATTGAGGAAGTGGGAGATCAGCTTCTATAGGAAGCAGAACCAATTTAGCTATTGGTCTGCGAATGATCCCCCTAACTGTTTGGACGTCGACCACTCTCACGATGTGATCAGTGCCTGGAAACACTGCGTGAACGCGGCCTAGGCGCCATTCATTGGTCGGAACATTATCTTCTTTAATGATGACCATATCGTTCACTTGAATATTTCGAGTCGGTGTCTGCCATTTATTACGCTTATGCAACTCCTTCAGATATTCTTCCTTCCACCGGAAACAGAATTGTTGGTGGAGTGCTTTCAGTCGTTGCCAGCGATTAATAATGGAGAGAGCGTCGCCTTTAATTTCAGGCTCTGGTGGAGATAGAAGTGCATCACCGATCAAGAAATGCCCTGGAGTCAGGGCTAGTAGGTCAGCAGGATCTTCTGACATTGGAGATATCGGCCTGGAGTTGAGACAGGCTTCTATTTTGGCCAGGAGAGTGGAAAGTTCCTCAAATGTATATTTGGTCGTAGCAGTGGATCTGTAAAAGAGTGTTTTGAAACTTTTTACGCCTGCTTCCCATAAGCCACCCATATGTGGAGCACTGGGTGGATTGAAAGACCAGGATAGGTTTTGATGACTATATTTGGCTGATACCAAATCTTTAGTAGCCTGTAGAAAGTCCTGGGATATGATTGTGGAAGCTCCGACAAATGTTTTTCCGTTGTCAGAGTACATTTTGCTGGGACATCCTCGTCTCGCAGCAAAACGAGCAAACGCAGCAAGGAATTTCTCGCTAGTCAGGTCCGAGGTTGCTTCGAGGTGGATCGCCTTCGTGCTGAAGCATACAAAAACGCACACGTATCCCTTTGTTATGAGGCACGCTCGTCCTGTGTAATTTTTGATGTCAAATGGACCAGCGAAATCAACACCTGTATGGGTGAACGGTCGAGAGAACGTGGATCGTTCGGAAGGGAGCTCTCCCATAAGTTGTGTTTGGAGCTTTCGTCTATGGATAGTGCATTGTTTGCAGGAACTTAGCGTTGCTTTTACAAGGTTCTTTATTTTAGGAATCCAGAACTTGGAACGAAGAAGCCTTGTCACCAGTTGATTTCCTCCATGCAAGGAAATGCGGTGTGTAAATTTGACAAGCAGCTTGGCGAGTACGCAGTTATATGGCAGGAGAATTGGATACCGTTCGTCAAATCGCAGTGAAGTGGATGCAGTTAGTCGCCCGGATGCACGAATCATACCCTTTTGATCCAGGAAAGGATTCAGATTTCGTAGTGAGCTAGAACCGAGGGATGTCACTTTTCTGCTTAGGCATCGGTATTCATATTGGAAGTATATTCTCTGCGTCGCCTTAATGAGCATGTCTTGTGTTTCTGCCAGTTCTTTGCTACTGATGTCATTGACGTAGAGAACGGATGATTTGCGGCAGCGTGACACAAATCGTTGAGCATAGGACATAGCCCGAAGAGCGCGACCCAACTCTGAAAACCGCTCAAGGATATCAGCGGGAGGGGAGGTCGCTATATTGCATTTTACCTTTCGTTGCTCAAGGTCAGTGGTATGTGAGATTTCCACTGGAGCCGGCCATTGTGATTGGGGTTGTTTCAACCAGGATGGTCCATGCCACCATAAGTCACTGGAGACCAGATCCTGTGGAGAGACTCCTCGGCTGGCGAGGTCTGCTGGATTATATTCGGATCGGACATGGGACCATTTTTTTTACGTCACAGGCTTGCATAATCCTTGTGACTCTGTTGGCGACGAAACAATTCCACTGACAAGGTGGTTTGCTGAGCCAGGCCAAGACAATTGTGGAATCTGTCCAAAAAATGGTTCCCAAGTATCCACAGGACATTGTGGAATTATTGCATTGAACAATTCTGCTAAAAGTACTGCGCCACTCAGTTCAAGACGTGGTAAGGACAGCGTTTTGACCGGAGCTACTCTTGTTTTCGCAGTAAGAAGGTGAGTGGAAATGGTGTCATGGGCCTCGATGCGTACAAATATCGCTGCACCGTACGCCTTTTCGGATGCATCACAAAAACCGTGATATTGGAGTTGAACGTCAGGAGCATATCGAATCCACCGTGGAACTCGAATGTGTCGGAGAGCAGGATAGCTTGACGTGAATTCTGCCCATTTTCTTTGTAGTGAAGTGGGTAAGGAATCATCCCAGTCAATTTGACTTAGCCAAATTTCTTGCATGAATATCTTGGCTCTAACAACTACTGGGGCGAGCCATCCTGCTGGATCGAAGAGCTTTGCGATTTGGGATAAAACCTCTCGTTTCGTTAGGGAGGATGTGGATTCGATGTCTGATGGCACAAAGAAGAATTCATCATCCTTAGCTTGCCAGCGAATGCCAAGTGTTTTTGCTGTACTAGCATCATCGATCTCCAGGAAGTCTTCACGAAGGAGATGTTCCTTTGGTATATCTTTAAGGATACCTCTGGAATTGGAAGTCCATTTTCGCACGGGAAATCCAGCACTATCCAGTGCTTCCCTTAGCTCCTTTATGGCGGAGATAGCAGACGGCTGCGTGTGTGTGCCTGCTAGAACGTCGTCAACATACATGGCAGTGGAAAGGATATGGCTTGCTTTTGGAAGCAGTGATTTCACATCTTGAGCCAACTGATTCAAGGTCCTGATTGCGAGAAAAGGCGCACATGTGACGCCAAATGTCACGGTGTCAAGCTCGTAATCACGAATGTCCCCGTTGGCGTCTCGGAAGAGGATACGCTGATAGGGAGTGTGGTCTGGGCAAACTCGAATCTGTCGATACATTTTTGCAATGTCGGCATTGAAGACATATCGGAAGAAGCGCCATCTGAGGATCTGTAAAGTTAAATCGGATTGCAGAACTGGACCTGGATGGAGCATATCATTCAGGCTTTTTCCGTTGGAGGTTGGACACGATGCGTTAAAGACTACTCTAACCTTAGTTGTAGTGCTTTCTGGCTTAAAGACTGCGTGGTGGGGAAGATAATAGTTGGCTGATTTGCCATTTGGAGGCACTAAGTGCATATGGCCCATCTCTAAATATTCTTGAATGACCGAATCATACTGCTCCTTGAGATCCTCGTTTTTCTTAAACGGCCTTCATTCTTTAGGAATTGAGCGAGTGCGATTGATCGCGAATGTCCTAGATCAATATGATCAGGATTTCGAAAAGGAAGGGTAACCATATATCTACCTTGCTCATCTCGCTTGGTAGTTCGAGTGAAGTTTTCTTCACACCACGCATCTGATTCCTGTGGAAACTTTACAGGAAGATCCTCCACCTCCCAAAACTTAGTGATTAAGTTTTCGAGGTGTGCGCTATCATTTATTGAAATCTTTGTTGTGAAAGAGGATACAGATCGAGACATTATAGTGGAAATAGGACCAGTTAATATCCAGCCGAAAATAGTCTCTTGACCTATGAGAGTGCCGCAGATGTTAGGCCGAAAACCTCCTAATATAATGGAGGGAAGGATATCCGCTCCTATTAGGACATCTATCTGCGAGCTTCTGTAGAAATTAGGATCTGCCCATTGGAGATTTGGGAGATCCTTCAAGCTGCTGTGTGGAATGTGGTCTGATGGAAGTTGCCCCGCCAACTGTGGCAGTACAAAAGCCGAAGTATCAATATGGATACTGGGCTTATCAGACGCGCTTATCTTGAAGTGGCATAGCTTACTGGCCTGTGCCGCAACAGCTTGATTGAGCCCAGAGACTTGTGCTTGAACGGGTTGATACGGAAGTTTAACGATATTGAATAAGCGCTCTGTTATGAACGTGGCCTCGGATCCTGAATCCAGCAATGCCCGTGCAGTATATACCTCACCTAAATGGCAGATGGATATCATGGCGGTGCCGAGTAGCACGCCTTGTGGATTTGCTGCAAAGTAGTTCTGTACTGTTGTGTTCGAAGTGGACTGTATTGGTTGAGAAGGATTCAAAGTAGTTGACGTAGGAATAGGAGCATTGGTTGTGGTAGATGCATCGCCACGATGTAGCAAGGTGTTGTGCCGCCCCTTGCACGTGAAGCAATTGTGAATGCTCGTGCAGTCTCGCAGCTGATGTCCACGTGCGAAACAGTTTAAGCAAAGTTTCCTTTGCTTAATGTATGTAGATCTTTGGTCTACCGACATTTGGAGGAAATGTGGACATAGACGTACTGGGTGATTTTCCTTGGAGCAGAGATCACAGGTCTTTGGTTTGGAATTGACCTTGGCCTCAAACGTATTTATTTTTCTCGGATTACTCGGATTACTGGGTCTGGAGGGCGCTTTTGTTGAGGATGAACTTTGAGGCTTGTTGCTTGCCTTCACGTCTTCTATGGCCTCCAGAGTGCGATAGCGTTCGCTGAGGAACGTGTTCATCTCCGCCCACGATGGAATTTCTGCTTTTTTATTTAACGACTGCTCCCATAATGAGAGTGTTAACTTTGGAAGTTTTGTCGAGCAGAGGAAAACTAACAGGCAATCCCAGTTTTCTATGGAGATCTTGGAGTGCGTGAGGGCCGTCAGGCACCCTTGGATGGTGCCTTGCAGTTCTTTCAGAGCAGCCCCTGATTCGGATGTAATCTCTGTCAGATTAAAAAGGACCTTAAGCTGGCTGTTGACCAACAGTCGCTTATTTTCGAAGCGGTCCACGAGTGCTTCCCACGCCGAGGTAAAGCCCTCATGTGTTAAAGGAGATTTGGCCACTATGGATTTGGCTTCTCCGCTCGTCTTTGCGTTCAAATGGAAGAGCTTTTCCACTGGCGTCAACCTTGGGTTATGAACATATATGGCTGTAAATAAATCCCGGAACGTAGGCCATCGCAGGTAGTCACCATCAAAAATCTCGGTGTCAACTGGAGGTAGGCGACAACCACTGGAATGAGCAGGAGGCTGAGCTGGGATGTCAGTTGGCCTTGTGGTGGAAGAAGCTGCATCAATTTGTTGGTTAAGCCTTGCAACGCAACTCTCGTAGATGGAGTAGCAAAAGTCGTATTTGGCCTCCATGGTAGCGAACTCGGAACTTCCACTCGCTTGGTTAAGGGTTTTTGTGCATCGTTCATACTCGTCTTCGATCTTTTGCCAGTGGGATTTCACCTGGTCACGGCGGACTTGTAACGTGTACAGCGATGGAGAGTCTGTCGTGGGCTTATTAATCCGTGCTTCAAAGTGCACAAGCCGATCGGTGACGGAGATAAAATCGTTTAATGCCATTGCGCTGACGGAGATTGTCTTTTGCACAGTCGACCGAGTAGCAATCGTATTGAGGTTCGTCGTTGACTTTGCCTTTGTGGATGTGGAGGCTTTGGAATGAGTATCTTTGGTAGGCAACGGAGAAGAAGAAGTACTTCTTTTAAGTGGTCGTGCAGCAGGAATTGATAGTCGTCGTTTGCTGTCACCACCAGTAGACATGCTACAGTTGAGTGCGTGCGAATGATGAAATTACCGTGGATGATAGTTGGCACTTGGTTGACTTATGATTATTTTGTTAATAACAATTTAAAAAAGACCAACGACGGATTTCCTTTTTTTTGAATTTATTTAGGTTGTTCTTGGATTTAAATATTTATTCAAATTAAAATTTAGGAATATTTTTCTAGTAATAAAATAATATTCGGAAGTGGATATACTCGTTACTCACGAGTTGGAGATTAATAATAATAATAATATATTATATTAATATACAATAATATTCGTGTCGATTATTATTCGTGCACGCTCACGAGTTGGAAGTTTGAGCACGCTGTAGCCCTGGTTCGTTTTGCATACAAGTTGTATTGCGAAACGATGGAAACGGACCTATATTAATTTTCAAAGTGGATTTACTGAAAATATAATATAGCAAATGGACGTAAATAGCAATAATTAAGTAGTTATAATACTAACTTAATTTTTGAAATACTTTGTTGGAAATTTAACGTAACTGCAAAGTGTATTTTGTGCACACATAAATTTGGCGACAGCAAGCCTTGTATGTATGTCTGTATGTATATTGACACTTATGCAGAACAAATGGGATGTGGGCCGATTAACTTTTAAAGTTAATTATAAACAATTTCAGGATAGAAAATGTGTTTTGAATGGAATTAGGAGCTTTACTTTTTGGTTGGGAATACACAAAAAATAGCTGATATGGAAAATAACATGCATATATTCAGACTAGCACGTATGCAAGTGCTATGGAACTATATGTATGTATGTATGGTTGTGTGTACACAGGGGAGCCAATATGCATATGTTTGGATTTATGTATGTAGGAAAGGCATGTGCATAGAGGTACACACAATTGGAAATAACAAAATCGTACTTATCTTGTCGACTTTTTTGGATGCTGAAGAATCCCACGTTGGACGCTGGAGTGGATCGTAGAGGGGCAAAATTTTCCAGGCGGAAGAAGGGATCCGGCTCGAAGGACCAATGTTTTGGCGAGGCGTGAGTTCCTTGACAGTTGTCCAAATAAATCGCTGTTGTAGCGATAAGCACTGATCACAATCGTTTTCTTTTTAATAAAAACGCGAATTGTTCAAATATAATTTAATTTATTTCAAATGAACTTCAAGTAGGCGGTCGTACGTAGTAGCGAAGAATAATATATACATTAGAAAAAAACAGCTGCAGATCAGCTGTGGTACAAAATGGAATTTAGAACAAAACTGTATGTTGATGACCCTTTTGAAACAAATTTCTCATGGTTCTGCGTCATTTACATCTCGTGTGACACATAATTCAATCATGGTTCTGCGTCATTTACATCTCACCCCACCTATCCAGCAAATTGCCACACCTTTAATCATACCGAAACTTCGTTCGAAAGAGACCTGTAGCCGGAGCTGTGTAACTGAGCCGACCGGTTTGATTCCATCTTAACGGCCGGTCTTAGGCCCTGAAAACGGTTTAAATTTTGGGAACCAACATATCTTGGGCCTGATATAGGTCTAACATTCCCTTGATAAAAAGAAGTAAAACGAAGGGCGCATCCCTTGCCCGGTGGCGGAGGCTGGACAAACGAACCTCCTCTCGGAGCAACCCCCTGCAACTCCTTACAAAAGAAGTAGGCTTCCTGCAAATCCTTTGGTCTACGCATAACTAGAAACCTAGAGGCATCGTTACCGACTCCTCCATTTTCTTAAATAGACGGACAGCAGAGTTTTATAGAATCAGACAGAACTGTAGACGGACAACCAAAACCTTTTTATTTATGCGAGAATATGTCCTGATGGCATTCACGGAAATTTCCTTGGCTTGAAAAGCACTGATTGAATTTATTTTAAATGTGGTTTTAGTGTGTTGATCTTCGAAAAGTTTTTTTCGTGTACATGTGTTGTTTTTTCGTATAATTTCAATTAATGTTTTTTTCTGTGTAAGTGCTTGTTTTATCATATGTTCTGATGGAAAAAAGAAAGGTTTTTTAGAAAAATCTAGTAAAAACTATTGGTTGGCAATGGTTTTTTCGCTATTCGTTTATCATTCTTTTATATTTGTTTATGTTTCATCTTTTCTTTATATGGCTTTGTTGTGAATAATTTGGGTATGAAGCGACAGTGACGAGCGAGTTTAGTGAGCATTCGAACTTAGTACTGGGCGCGATGGTCCGTATTTATCCTTTTTGGCCTTGGCCTACTAATGGTATGGTTGCCACACAATCTACTGGTCAGCTTTCTCGGGTGCCTCCACACCACTCAGCTTATCCAGCAAATTGCCACACACTTTAATCATAATTTATTCGGTTATTAACTCATTTATTCTTCTTTTTTATTTACTTCGGTCATTATATGCCATTTTATTGGTTCGACACTATGCACATTTCACTCGCAAATAGGCTACAGCGAGTGTAGGCTAATCGCCTGTTTTATTTATTTTTTCATGAAGACATTTTTGCGCCCGCGTATAATGTACCCGGCTCCTGGACGGAGACGGTATTAGCGCTGCGGCGGGTAGTCTTTATATTTTGTTATGTACGACTTTTTTGCGCCCGTGAAGAATGATGTCCCCGCTACAGACAGTAACGGCATTCTCACCGCGGCGGGTGGTCTTTTGTTTTGTTATATACGACTTTTTGCGCCCGTGCAGAATGTTTCTCCCGCTACAGGTTGTAGCGGCATTATCACCGCGCCGGGTGGTCGTTTTCTTACTTTCATAGTTCCACTATTACATCACTGCCATTTGTCGCTTGTCGTTATCTTGTTTTACCACATTTCGTGGTTTACTTTTCCTTTTTTTTTGTTGTTTTTTTTATTTTTCTCCATTTTTATAATTTTTATTGTGTTTAGTTGGTAACCATTGCCAGTAGTCAGAATTCTGACTGCTCGGGCGCCAGTTAAGCAAGACTATTTCTTGCTTGTGTTGCTACGGCTCCCGTAGCCGCATACCTCACCTAGTAAGCATATGGAGCATTCCAAGTGTTCTTTGTGACGTCGACTTGTTCTGTGGATAGGTTCCCCAAATAAAGTCAAGGGTTGTGTTAAAGAACCGTTTTCGTTGACTTAATTAATTTTAACAATTAACCAGATTAGAGATTTATTCGGATTACGGTTGTGATTTCCGGAGCTTCACGTCCAAAGAAGAAAGTGGATGACAGTAGGCGATGGGAAGAAAGAACTAGCGATGATTCCCTGGATATCGATTACAGATTAATATCTAGCAAATTAAGATTTAAGTAAATGTGATTAGCAAATTCAAGGTTGCCAGATCTCCATAAATGCCTTCTAGCGTCGGTGCTGGTTCTCTCCAGAGCTCCGGCTCCAGTGCTGAATGCGGCGTTTGCATCCAGCGGGGAAGATACTTAGAGAGAGTTCATAACTTTTTTAATAAAAAAAGGGGAAAAAAAAAAAAAATTTATAAAGAAAAAAAATTAAAATGTATTATTCAAGTAGTAAACAAAAATCAAAATAATGAATCAAATTAATAAAAAAATTTGTATAAATTCAATTATTCAAATTCATTCAAAATAAAAGACAAAAATAAAATATAATAATTATTCAAAAACAAATCAAACACTAATAAAATTGTAATAAATCAAATAATAAAATTCATAAAGTAAATTGAACCCTCACTGCTGTAATCTTTTTATTCATTATACTTTTGTTTGCGTCTATTGAAAAAAAAATTTTGATTAGATAAAAATCAGTCGTGTGATCAAAACTCTGTTGAAATTTGATGTTCCTCGCAAGCCCTAATTTATAATCAGCTGCTTGAATCCATCCAACACCACCCTTCAGTTCCTATCTACAACTCGAAGCGATAATATTCAAGTTTGACAATTTAACCCGTACCAACTTGCTCGACAAATCCTTAATCTTTGTATCGAGAATCCAAATTTGCTGTATCAAATTCCAGCTTGAAAAGAGACCAATACCTTGCCATCAACAGTGGGCATTTTGCGCATGCTGCAAATTAAATGCATTCCATCTATGTGTGACAGTTGCAATGGACAGAAAATTTAAAATTATAGAAAAAGTTTTGGGTTGCATTAGTGAGTCTTACCAAAGTAGGCCCCACGTTGGGCGTCAAAATAAATTATACTTTTGACGGTTGGCAATTGGTTGCCATTCCCAATAGGCTGTTGGAATTCATGGACTTGACTGCACGTTTCAATTTCCGGCTCCAGCTCGTCGGCTAAGGGGTGGTGATCCTTAAGATGGCCAAGTCCAACCCCTACACTATAATTTATATAATAAACGTACTGACGATGACGAATTAAGACGTCGGAGAGATATCTGCAACCCTTCACTTTGCAGGGATAATATTGGCAAACTGGAGTATAAGGTTGACACACAGATGTTACGTGGCCAGTTTAGCCCGCCCTGCCTTTGGTCGCCCCATTCCTGTGGGATCCCATCTTGGATGGCGACCCCTTACAGAGATTACATTAGTTCGGCTTTAATCATTATAATTAATTTATTCCAATATTAATTAATACACCTAACATTTAAACAATTTAAAATTATAAACTGACATGACACTGAAATATTAAACGAAATTGTATAAATAAATAATTTAAAAAATATGTCTAGTAATGAACATGTAAAAAAATACAAAGTTTAAAGCTGCCAATAAATTAAAAAAAAATTTGTCCTACAAAAAAACTACACGCTTCTTTGTTTACATTTGTTTTTTATACCCTTCGACCATTGAAAATGGTCAAAAAAGGGTATACTAACCTTGTGAAATGTATGTAACAGGCATAAGGAGGCGTGGCAGACCCCATAAAGTATATATATTCTTACTCAGGATCACTAGCCGAGTCGATTGAGCCATGTCCGTCTGTCTGTCCGTCTGCCCGTCTGTGCGTCTGTTTGTTTGAGACAACGGATCTCAGCTATTAAAAAAGCTAGAGACTCCAAATTTGGCATGGAGGTTCCTATATTTCCCAAGCAGGTGATGCTTATTTCAAATGTTTGGTACCACGCCCACCGCCCCCGCAAATCGGTAATTTTTGATTATTAAGCAAACTATTAAACTTATAAAGTTCTGCTTTGGTATGTATAATGCTTAATGCCATATGAACATATCCCCTAAATTACAATCCGATCGGACCAATAACACAGAAGTTATTGAAGTCAACGTTTTCAGTACAAATGCACGGGCAGCAGCCTGCGCGCTGTTTTCAGTAGTTGACGCCGACGTCGACGTCACTCTTAACGTGCGTCGATGTGTGAGTGTGAGCGAGAAAGCTATATGTAGAAGAAGTATTTGTGCAAAATTTCTGTTTGAAATTATGAGCGTGGTTGCACGTTTGTAACGGATTTTAAAAATTGGGAGAAGGGTATCTTACTGTCGAGCGCTCGACTGTAGCCATATCCACTTGTTTGTTTTGATTTTACTCAAATTTCTATTCGGTCTACGGGCTAAAACAGCTGATGGTCAAAAAATGTGACATGGGCACACTCAAATTGACTGAATGGAGAAAGAGAATTGCAATTGATTGATTCAGTGTCTCGTAAGACTTTAAAACAAGAAAGCAAGGCTACCTTCGGCTTGCCGAAGGTTTTATACCCTTGCAGTTGTACACAGCTATATGTACTAGTACTCAGATTTTCATAAAATTGGAATAGGTACCTTCATTAGGCCGATCGTTATAAGTTATAAAACTTCGATTTTGATGAAACTTCATTATTAAGGACATACTTAGATTTGGATGTGGTAAGCCTGATAGCTATATCTTGAAATATAACGAAAATCGACCGATAGGCTCCATGACAGCTGTACGATATATCAGTCCGATCTGGTCCGTTCCGACTTATTTAATGAAGGCAGAACTAAGAAGCTTGTGAGCCAACTTCAATAACTGGGGGACTAATTTGCGTTGCAACAGACAGACGGACTGACTGATTGTTCCTATAACAGCTATAGAATATAAACGTCTGAGATATTTAAATGGAAAAAATAAGGGCGGGTTACTGTATAACATTAAAAAGTATTGATAATGTGCTGTATTTCCAAGAACAAAACAGGTTTGCATACAAAAACCCTGTTTTCAGCCGATTGTTCCTATGGCAGCTATATGTTATAGCTGTCCGATTTTGATACAATTTTGACAGCACATTAGGAACGTAATAAAATAGGCTCCATGACAGCTGTACGATATATCAGTCCGATCTGGTCCGTTCCGACTTATTTAATGAAGGCAGAACTAAGAAGCTTGTGAGCCAACTTCAATAACTGGGGGACTAATTTGCGTTGCAACAGACAGACGGACTGACTGATTGTTCCTATAACAGCTATAGAATATAAACGTCTGAGATATTTAAATGGAAAAAATAAGGGCGGGTTACTGTATAACATTAAAAAGTATTGATAATGTGCTGTATTTCCAAGAACAAAACAGGTTTGCATACAAAAACCCTAATTTCAGCCGATTGTTCCTATGGCAGCTATATGTTATAGCTGTCCGATTTTGATACAATTTTGACAGCACATTAGGAACGTAATAAAAATGAGATTTGCCAAATCTTGTTGCAATATCTTGAAAAACAACAAAAATCGGCCGATAGTTTCAATGACAGCTATTCGATATATCGGTCCGATCTTGCTCGTTCCGACTTATTTACAGCGCGCAGCAATAAGAAGCATGTATGCCAAGTTTTATGAAGATAGCTTAAAAACTGAGACTAGTTTGCGTTGCAACAGACGGACGGACGGACGGACGGACAGACGGATATCCATTTTTGGACTCCTCTGTTTATGCTGATTCAGAATATATATATGACGGAGAAGATATATTATCTTCTTTATTGGTTGTAGTACTTCTTGTATTGTGTAGTGAGTCCCCTTTTAAAATATTTCCAAAGCACGTGGTTCTCTTCGTTCTCTTCATCTTCTTCTATAATAACGAACGACTACACTTTTTCAAAGTTACCAGGGCCACACTCGATCTTATAAAAATCAAGACCTCACAATCAAAATACAACCCTGACACTCTTATCGATAAGTCTTCCATAAAACCCATCATCGATAAGGCGCCCTTTTCAAATCAACATCTCCATCTCCGACACGGCCATTCTGATATACTACACGTCCTCGTGTATGTGCTACACTTATTGTAAATCAGAAATTCACTCTGTATTTAAGCTTTAACATTTATTGTAAAATAACAATTCAACTTAAAAATTTCTTTCATTAACATTTTGGTCTCTTCGGTAACATAAGTTCGAGTGCTCATTAACCTTTTTAAAGCTTTAACTTCTTCTTACTATTTTTAAATTATCTTATTTCAATTGAAATTCTTCCTCAAATAATTCGTTGAATTTTCATATTTCAACTCAAAAGTTCTTCACATATTTCTTCAGGTAAATTCATTTCAAATTCATTCATTTTTTTTTTGTTTACATGAATTAAACTCTTATTAAACAACAACAAATCATATTTTTTTTCATTCATTTTCTTTTCTCGTTTAACTTTTTCATCTTCTTTTCTCTTTTTCTCTCCAAATATTATCTTTATCAAAATACCACTCCAGGGTCAGGTGCCGCCACGTAGCAATCGACAACCGCGTATCTCAATACACCTTCCGCCATTCGACTGTCTATTTCAACAGCTTCCATAACCATCTCTTTCAACGGCTTTACTACTGTCTATTTCAACAGCTTCACTACTGTCTGTTTCAACAGCTTTACTTGGCGGGCTATCCTCGATCTCATGCTCGTTTGGCACCTCCCCATTTGGTAATCTTCTTAATCTTTCATGCGCGTATTTATACCGTCTGTTACTTTTCATACTCTTTAACGTATATCTGTCGTTCTCTAATACCTCAGTTATCTCGAATGGACCTCTATATTTATAATCTAATTTAGTCTGGTTTCTTTCACTATTATTGAGCAACACAAAATCTCCTACCCTAAATTTAACTATTTTAGCTCTGCTTTTATCAAATCTTTTCTTCTCATTCTTTCCTGATTTTTCTATATTTTGTAAAGCCTGGGCTCTTATCTCAGTCAAATTAATTTCTGCGTTTGGGTCATGAATGGGAACAAGGCCTAACGGACGAGCAACCTTTCCCATTAATAATTCTAAAGGACTCGCTTTAGTTATCGTATTAGCAGTGCAACTAATGGCTAGCTGCACGTCGCCCAATGCCTCTTGCCACGATCGGGAACTTGTTTCTACAGCTGTTAGTAAATTTTTCAGAGTACTCATAACTCTCTCGACCTGTCCATTTCCACGGCTTGCTCCTGTTGCTATTAAATGTAGTTTTATCTTTTGTGAAGAGCAAAACTCAACAAACCTAGCACCTGTGAAACTTCTCCCCTGATCAGCCACTACGCGAATAGGGACCCGAAGATTTCAATGCCATCACGCAAGATTCTGCACTTAATGTGTAAGTGTGATAAAGGTAAACATATTTGGTGAACGCATCGATTTGTACAATTACATATTCTTTACGATCACTTTTACCACTAAGCTTGCCTGATATATCTACGTGTATAGTATGCCATGGAATGTTAACTTTAGGAATAGGATGTAATTCCATCTGTACTTTCCCTGAAGCTGATTTGGAAACTCTGCATGTTATGCAATTTTCAACAAATCTTCGAACGTATTTGGCCATGCCCTCAAACCAATAGTAATCGTATACTTTGTCAAGCGTTTTCTCCCATCCCAGATGCATTATGGACTCATGTACTTGGTTAATAACCGACCATTTAAATCCCCGAGGTACTACTGGTGAACAAAGGGTCTTGCCATTCCTTTGGATAACCCTGTACAAAACTCCAGCCCTCAACTCATATGTCTTGAACAAATCCAATGAGAATTCATCATTGTTCAACTTGGAAATAATATCTACTATATCTGGATCTTTCTGTTGTTCTGCATGAATCCAATCTTCAGATACTTCGGTTAGTTCGATTCGCTTTTCAACAACCTTTACATATTCAGGGGAGTTTTTTGGAGGAAGTGGATTTCTGGAAAAGAAATCAGCATGGGCCATACGTTTGCCTTCTCTATATTCTATATCAAAATCAAATGTTTGTAAATATGCCCACCAACGGTAAACTCTGGGCAACAACTCAATCTTGTTTCGAGATGATTTTAGCGAATTACAATCCGTGAATATTACAAATTTTCTACCATGTAAGTAGTGTCGAAAATGCTTAACAGCATTGACCATAGCAAGTGTTTCTAATTCGTATGAAGTATATTTAGATTCGCATGGACTAGTTGTCTTACTATAATACTCCACTACATACGGTTTATGGTCAATTCTATGCAAGAGTATGGCACCATATCCGATTGCACTTGCATCGGTGTGCAACTCGATCGGATACTGAGGGTCGAAGATCATCAAGACTGGCTTATTTGTTAGAATGTAAATAATTTTCTTACGAATCTCCTCATGGTCTATGTTACACTTGAACTTATTTTTCTCGGAGGTTAAAAAATATAGAGGCTTCATTAGCTGTGAAAATCCGGGAACGAACTGTCAGAAATATGTAGCCAAACCAATAAACTGTGTTAATGTTGTTACCGACCTAGGAGGTGGCAAAGCATTTAAGGATTCTATTTTTCGCGAATTCGGCCTAATCTCACCCGACCTCACTTCAAATCCTAAATATTGGACAGCAGTCCTTAAGAAGAAACATTTTTCAACATTGAATGAGAACCCAGCCTTTGTTAAAATGTCCAAAACAATATTTAGCCTCTCACAAGCGGTTTCCTTGGTTGGAGCTACAATCATTATGTCATCCATGTACACAATGACATACGAGTAATCTATCTCACCTAACGCCTTCATGACGGCTCTTTGGAAAACTGATGGGGCATGGTTGAGTCCAAATGGCATCGACAGGAACTCATACTGTCCGTCAGGGGTGACGAAAGCTGTGTACTCAACAGAGTTCGGATGCATGGGGACTTGATAATACCCACTTGCAATGTCCAAACAGGTAAAGAAATTTGCACCGCGCAGCCTGGCTATCTGATCAGCTAGCGGTAACGGAAACTTATCGGCAACAGTATTTGAGTTAAGTTTTCTATAGTCCACACAAAGCCTGACTGATCCGTCCTTCTTCTTCACCAATAAAACAAGGCTCGCAAAGGGGGAACTACTCGGTCTGACAATTTTGTACTCTAATACCTCTTGAATTTTGCTTCGGATTACATCTCTCTCACTGGGACTCAATCTATATGGTCTTTTCTGTACAGTTTTGGTCTCGTCGATCAATCGAATTATCATTTCACCTGAATTAACACGAGTCTGTGGCGTTCCCTTTATAAACGAATCTGTATAAGATTTTAACAGTGTTTTATCGTTTTTGTCTTCACCATATACATCACTCTCTATCTTTTCAAATGAGTTGTCTACTATTGTAGAGCACGTATTTACAGTTTTTGATTTAATTATTTCAACTCCCTCACAAGACACCATTGCAACGTATTCCTGAGCTAAAACTTCTCGTCCTACTACACAGTGACATACAGTCATCTGGTATTACATGAAATATTACATTTAGACTATTTCCATTAATTCCATTATTATCAATTTGCATTGTGCTACAAACATTAGCATTTCCAATTCCTTTCAAACTTACAACATTATTCAGTCTTTTTCCACTTAGCTTGTTTGAGAAACTCTCTTTAACTAATGAGCACTCCGATCCCGGATCAAAAATAATTGGAAAGTTCTCACCTCGCAACAGCATACTTGTTTTTGGCTCTTCTACCACGCACAGCTCAGCTCTCTTTTCGTTCTGCGGTCCAGCTCCACCAGTTAACATGTTCTTTGGGCATTGTGAAGCTATATGGCCTTGCTCCTGGCAACGATAGCAAGTTACGCTGCCCTTAAAATGTTGTTGAAACGGTTGATTTCCTCGTTGATCCTGCCTCGGCATACCAGTGCTCTGCTTCCTGTTTCTGCAATCAGCCATTTTGTGGCCCATCTTACCACAACAATGACACTTTATTGAAGAAAACTTGGTTCGCTTTGCTCAAGATTCTTCGTTTCCCATATGCTGTGTACGCTTGTCAAACGCAAAGACCTGCAACTCGGCTTGTAACTCACGTCTGGTCTTGATATCCGCAGTGTATGTTATTCGTTGCAGTCGTCGATCAACGTTGGCCAAATGTCCCAGGACCACAGATACAGCAATCCTCTCAGCGTCGAAGCCCTTCCATTTGCAAACGAGTGATGTCACCAAGCGACTAGCATATATCGCAAGGCACTCACCGTTGCTGGGGCGACCGTTTAATAATTGTAAAAACATGGCGGCCGGCGTCTCAATTTTTGCATAGCGTTGCTGAAATAACTGCTTAAATTCCAGCCATGTTACTCCTGTGTAACATATTTGAGAGAGCCATTGGGACGCGCTTCCTTCCAGCGATTTTGTTAGTGCCAGTATTAGAGCACTGCCTTCCAGTGGGTTTTCACTTAAAACAATATCAACGGTTTCACACCATTGAGTGGCGTCGGCGCCCGAAGTTTCGGCATTGAATTTTGGCAATATGACGCCGCCATTTTGTGCCGGCTCTCGTACCGACGCTTGCAAAGTTTTTGCCAATTCCAGGAAACTTTGGCTTTGCTGCTCCATCAATATGCGAAGTTGATCTTCCATGTTTCATAGGCGAGAATTATATCCCACTTCTGATGACGGAGAAGATATATTATCTTCTTTATTGGTTGTAGTACTTCTTGTATTGTGTAGTGAGTCCCCTTTTAAAATATTTCCAAAGCACGTGGTTCTCTATATCTCTATTCTATAATAACGAACGACTACACTTTTTCAAAGTTACCAGGGCCACACTCGATCTTATAAAAATCAAGACCTCACAATCAAAATACAACCCTGACACTCTTATCGATAAGTCTTCCATAAAACCCATCATCGATAAGGCGCCCTTTTCAAATCAACATCTCCATCTCCGACATATACTTTATAGGGTCGGAGATGTCTCCTAAGGTGCGTTGCAAACTTCTGGCTAAAATTAATATACCCTTTGCAAGGGTATAAAAAAGTGCGTGTAATGTGATCGCAAATTGATTTGTTTTTAATTTTCGCTCGGTTGTCATAAAAAAAAGGTAAGTAATAGTTATATTGGTGGCGGAGCATAGTTTAGTTATGTGGATATTTCAAAAGGTTCTTTTTTTTCTGTTTTGTGATGATAGTGATTTGGTTACAAAAAATGTAAATGCATATGCAAACATATGTTGGCCAAAAAAATGTTTATGTGTGTTGTTTACTCACTTTATTTTCCACATCCCGCGACGAAAGCGCTTTCGAAGAGGTGCTAAGAAAAAGATTTATAATTTACATATGCACATACACAAAGCAACCTTGTAATACAAACGAAATTAAAACCATATTTAATTATGTATGCCTATGCGCTTGCATATACGTGCATAGCTACATAGAGTTGTATGTTTTAAGTCTGTCTCCTCTTTCGCTCTCTAAATTTTCTTATTTGTCTTCTGAGTGCTTTGGAGTATATTATTTTCTCACGATGCAAACTCAATTCACTCAACTCAAATCTTTGACCTATATTTCGTGCCCTAATTAAAACAGCTGACAATTTGCAACAGAACAAATATAAATTAGAGGGACCAATACTAAAGAATCTATTAATAAATTATTTAAATAGTGTGGAAAAATTAAAAAAACAAGAAAAAAATTATAACTAAATTATTATTTTTGTCTGTTTTTTTTTTTTAATGAAAAAAAAAAAAATTATTTAAAATGATTTATATGTGGTGCCGTTGCTTAATTTCTATTTTCTATTATCTGACGTGTTGGCCGCTATGAGTTTGGCGGGAATGATTGTGCAATAAAAATAACATTTTTTCTTGGTGCAGGTGGTTTAAAATGTTTCAGTCGAGAAATTTCCTAGCCGCTGTGACGCTGCTGGGAACAGGGGTGACGATGCCAAGTTTCCTGCTGTCGAAATAATGCACGCAGTCGCGGCCAATAGACACCGCTCGACCAGATGCAGTGTAATCGGCTGCCCTTTGTCTCCTGGCCGTCCAAGTGGCGTGACCTTTGGACTCCTGGGTCCAGTTCTGCAACCCTGATTTGGTCAGAATTTTAAAATAGCAAATTTGTTCTTCTATTCCATATCTTATCCTTCGACCATTGAAAATGGTCAAAAAAGGGTGTACTAACTTTGTGCAATGTATGTAAC
Source organism: Zaprionus tsacasi (assembly GCA_018904105.1). Classification (NCBI taxonomy): domain Eukaryota; kingdom Metazoa; phylum Arthropoda; class Insecta; order Diptera; family Drosophilidae; genus Zaprionus; species Zaprionus tsacasi. Next base: position 888 of record JAEIFR010000177.1, on the reverse strand, counting down.
AGGCAAAAGGAGGCGTGGCAGACCCCATAAAGTATATATATTCTTGCTCAGGATCACTAGCCGATTAGATTGAGCCATGTCCGTCTGTCGGTCCGTCTGTCTGTTTGAGACAACGAATCGCAGCTATTAAAAAAGCTAGAGACACCAAATTTGATATGGAGGTTCCTAAATTTTGCAAGCAGATGAAGTTTATGTTAAATATTTGATGCCACGCCCACCGCCCCCGCAAATCGGTAATTTGTGATTATTTAGCAAACTATTAAACCTATAAAGTACTGCTTTGGTATATATAAAGCTATATGCCATACGAACATATTCTTCAAATTACAATCTGATCGGATTAATAACACAGAAGTTATTCAAGTCAACGTTTTCAGTACAAATGTACGAGCAGCAGCCTGCGCGCTGCTTTCAGTAGTTGACGCCGACGTCGACGTCACTCTTAACGTGCGTCGATGTGTGAGTGTGAGCGAGAAAGCTATATGTAGAAGAAGTATTTGTGCAAAATTTCTGTTTGAAATTATGAGTGTGGTTGCACGTTTGTAACGGATTTTAAAAATTGGGAGAAGGGTATCTTACTGTCGAGCGCTCGACTGTAGATTATCATGATCATGATCCTCGGCTAGTGATCCTGAGCAAGAATATATATACTTTATGGGGTCTGCCACGCCTCCTTTTGCCTGTTACATACATTGCACAAAGTTAGTATACCCTTTTTGACCATTTTCAATGGTCGAAGGGTATAAAAATGGCAGAGTACCGCTTGAGACCCAGCGAACGATGACCTGCCATGTTAACCTCGCTCTCTTCGTGCCTCAAGGTCTCTGGCAAGATCCCGGATAAGTAAACAAACAAACTTTAACCATAGATGGCGCTTTATTAATATTT